>ML845298.1:0-17473 GCA_009831015.1 Picea engelmannii
ATCGACCTCCATCGACTCCATATTCTTACACAAATTTAAACAATATAGGAAAATGGGATGTCACCACATGGAGGCCTCTCATTGGATGAACCTTTCCACTTGTCAATATGTGATTGGTTCAAATGGACTATACCTTTCCCAATCAACCGCCAACTCATCTTCCCAGTCAATGTACAGTCATCCCACATGGGACCTTGGGGTGTGTCCACTTCATCTATATGGTTGTGCCATGTGTCACCCTTGTAGTGGTTACATGTGTCACTCTTATACCCCTTTGACTTTGAATTTGACATGTTTGACTTGAATTTTGACCGCTCATAACTTTTTCATATGAACTCCATTTGAGATGAAATTTACACCATTCGAAATCCATCACCGAGCTCTATGAATTTATGGAAATTTTGAGAGAATTTGGGATGACCAAAGTTTGAGAATTTATGAACCATTATGTACCTTTGTGGACATTTCAGATCCTCCTAGACCTATTTGAGTATTCTTAGAGCATCTTGGATCAATTGATCAGTAAGATTACTCATGAGCATTTATTCAAAGAAAAAAAGAAAAACCCAGAATCATTTTATCGCCACAAATAAATAAAGATATTCCCTAGAGCTACTTCGATGGGACATGTTAGGTTCATCCCATGAGGTGTGGAGCTGGAGCTATTCTATTTATTTTTTATTCTCAATTTTATAAAATTTTATACACCCCAAGAAGGGGCATTAATACTAAGGTGGACCTAGCATCTCTCTGGGATTTATTATTCATGGTGAGCTCTCTTAATTTAAGAAAGTTCAAATATTTGGTGACTCTAAAATCATAGTTGACTCGGTCAATGGGAAATGTGATATATATGTTGCATGCTTAGCTGCAAGAAAATCCTAGGTGAAAGAATTATTGGCAGATATGGAATGGTTTTCTTGTAGACATGTCTTATGAGAGCTAAATACATAATTCAATAAGATATCAAAAGAATCTCTTGAGCTTTAGGATGGAACTTTTTGTTTTGAGGAGTATTTTGATGGAAGAGAAATGGAAGACATGACCTTATACATGTAGTCAATGATAAGAGATAGTATATTACATATGATGAAGCTAGAAATGAAATGAAAATAAAGGAAGCTTTTTGATCTTAATGTGAATAGGCTATGCAAGATAGGCAATGTATTTTTGAAGTAGCTTGAATAGTTTTATTCTAGACAATTTGTAGTAAGGAAAGTACAAAAAGAACAACTAAACAAAAAAGTCAGTGTAGTCCCATGAGGACAAGAATATGTATATTTCAATTTTGGAAATATAAAGTTTTTTTCTTTCTGAATATATATATATATATATATATATATATATATATATATATATATATAAACTACCAATTTTGTTCACATGGTGTTTTAAAAAGTTCTCCAATTCATCCCTCACACACAAATGGGACTAGTTTTTATAGCTAGAACATGAATCAAAATCTAACTATTTGTAATTACATTCATCCCTAATTTTGTGGGTTTATAAATGTTGGCCATTTAATTATAAAATTCATATCAAGGAAAAATTTATAGTCCAAGGCATCAAGATGCCAACAACATATGAATTATGAGGTAGAAAATCATGGGCATGGGAAAATGAAGTCAAACTGCTTCCAATATTTTCTCCTTGTTTCCCACTTGTTCCTTAAATGCATTTTCCTCCTTTCCTTTTTATACAGTCTTCTTTAACCCTTTGGAAAATCACCATTTCTCTATTTCAACCTTAGATAAAATTACCATTTCTCTATTTCATCCTTGTATTATTTTCAATCAATGATCTACTTTGGTCATTCTTAATGTTCATGGTTAACATATTTATTTGTATTAGAGATAAAAACTTAAAACTTCTATCTTAATTTCATCATATAAACATGAAAATATAAGAAACATAATCCATTATTACATGTGTGCAATATATGGTTGAGATGGGTGAAGAATGAGATATATGAAGGTCAGATGTGGCTTAGATAGACTCAAACATTATTAAAATAGAGACCAAAATGATATCAATTTGGGAACCCATCATGGATGCTCATCCAAAACAAATTCAAAATTTATTCACGTGAACATTCCACAAACCCATAAACCCTCAAGATTTTTTTTCATAAGTATTTTGCACATTTGAAAATGTTGAATTGTTCAACAACAAAAATTACATATGATATCTCTCACTAAAGTATCAATTTATCTTTTCCATAAGAGATAATTATTACTCCCAAATATTCAAATGACTGAATCCGATGAAGCAAAGAGGGTATATTACATTTATGGAGTTCATAAAAAAATAATCATGATGAAATGAAAAAACTTTTAAATGTCAATTCTTTCAAAGAATGTGTTTACAATTAGATCAAAAACCAAAATGGGAATACATGAATGAGACTAGATTTTAGATTCACTATTGAGTTGGTGAAAATTTGGTTGATTAATTATTAAAATGTTGCAAAGGAATGTGAGAAACCAAGTGTATATTAACACTTCCCTAATTGTCTTTCATATAAAGAGAAAAAATCATGAGAGATGCTAGTTGCACAAGCTATTTTCCAACCCGCATAAAAAAATAGAATTTTATGTTCAAATATTTGATAGTTTGGGAAAAAACCCTTCCTCAAAATGACTAACTTATTACAATAAAATTAGACTAAAAATAAAAATATAAGGACCAAAATCAAAACTAATCCTAAGCAAATCTTGTTAATCTACTCTAAACTTAAACACTTGTTGTCCTAAAACTTATGTAAAATAATACCGCCAATGCATTCATTAAAGTATTTGTATTTCGTTCATTTAGTCAAATATCCTAGCCTTCTTCTTTACAAGTAAACATTATTTGCTTTCTAGCAATATTCCCTTCCATAGGAGGTTCAATGTTGTTGATTTTTGTAGGATTTGGATCCCTCGACACATTGTATTGTTCATGGAATCATAATCAATCAAATTAAACAAGTAGAACCATCAAAAATTTATTCTATCCATATTCTAATGATACATGTCCACCAATAAACCTTTTTCATGATTAAAAGGTAAATAAAAATCTTATTAAAAAATCACCAACATTGCACCCCCAAGTATTTATGTCTTCTTGTCATTAATGATAATAATGTAAAATATTTGTATGATTATCTTCAACCTTGTGAGAGGCAAGAGGAAATCACTATGGATATGGGAGAAATTAAGACATTGATAAGGTATAAATAATCTCAAATAACAACCTATATTGATTGATTCCCCCATTATAAATGAAAAATATAATTAGAAACCATAATGAATGAAGTGACTAAAACCTTATTTACAATAAGTAATAATTTTAAATTTGGCATGATGGAAAAATCCATGAAACTAATATCATAAAGTTTCCAAGAGTGTTCCATGTAGGGAAACTATGAATTTCACTTCCTTGAGCTTACATATCACATAGAATATTGAGAAATGAAATTTCGATAAGTGTGCCACCTATCTCTCTACTGGATGGGTTTTATGTCCAAAATAACTAAACATATAATCAAAAAATCAAACTAGCAATATCATGAGTAATAGGGATCAAATTAAAATGACCCATATAGGATTATCCTTCTAGATTATGAATAAACCTGAGCTCTTTCTGGTGTTATTAGTTCAAATTTAGGGAATGATGAAGAGTGTAAGGGCCAATAGATTGGTGAGTTACATCCCACAAAAATTTAAATTACCGTGGCCAAGGTTAACATAGATGTTGATATCTCAAGATCTACAATGTTCTTAATCATTAAAATTATTTCAACATTCATGTATGATGAGATAAGAGGACAACACTAAGCCATGATAAAAATAAATAAAAAATTAATCCAATGTGTAACCAAAATGAGTGATCAAAATCAACATTATCAATGAATAGAAAATTTCTCTCTAAGAAAATATCAGGTCTGAAATCCTAATTGATTTCTAGGAATAGGATTGACTCTTTAGTTGACCACTAAATTAGGGAATAAAATGATTGATTCATAATAAATTTATGAAAGAGATACTAACCAAAATATTTATAGAATATAGATCTCCAAAATTTTCAAAACATGTTTCCAGATAGTCTGAAAACTATCTCTCTATGTTGCATACAAAAATATACTAGAATTAAGAATGTTGCAACAGTAGAGGCAAACCCATTATTAAAATGTTGACTCAACAAAGAATAATATATGCACAACCAAAAGTAAAAAAATAATACTTAAGGTGATGAATGGAAACAACTCAAAAAGAAAAACATTTTAACTCAAAATGCTAAGAACAATATACACAAAAAAACATGCAAAATGAAAGTAACCAAAGAAAAAACTTATTGGATAAGCATCCAACCACATAAATCCAAAAATAATCATCCAAAGTGTAACATCCTTGTCCACTGAGCACACGTTTATTGACTTATTCTTTGACGAAACTTGCATGCAAGTGATCCGGTTATGGTATATTATGATTTCGTTTCAATTATGGGTTATATATGATGATGATGATGTGTTGTGACTTATTGTTATTTTGATATATATGTATTGGCATACGCTATTGAAGAGTTTTCCTGAGTGTGCAGGACACATGACAGGTTATGGATGTTGATGGCATCAATGAACTTCCTTGGACTTTGGATTGAGTCAGGGAGTGGATTGTATTTGTTTGAGTATTTCATTTTATGCACATGTGATATATGATTTGATTATAGTATGATTTATGTATATGGATTTAGGACATTGTTTTTGTCAGTGGATGTAGTATTGACGATGATTGTTGATCCGACTCACATAAGGAGTAAAGGGGCCATGCACAGAAACAAAACCTTTGAGGGAGACGTGTGGTAGCATCCATGTCATAGCCTACTGACACTCCTGTCATGGTATGAAAGCTAGGTTAATGATTACCTAGTTCATGAGGTCCATGATGTTGTGAGGGAGAACTGAGACAATCCCTCACAAATATTTCTAAGGGGCACACAATAAGGCAGAGTCCTTATTCCGTAGAATCACTTAGTAGCTCACAAGGTTGACCGAATGGAGTGTTGACTCCAAGGGTCAGACAAACTTCCAAAAACTAGTCTAAGGAGAGTGGAACCCTTGGAGCATGGGAGTGCATCTTAAAGGGCACGTTGTGTAATTAAACGATGGGTCAAATAAATCTAGGTGGACTAGAAAACATTGAAATGTTTAGACCTTGTTAGAATAAAATAATTATTTAATCAGTAAATTACAAACCTAGAATCCTAACAAGAGTCTAAGCTTAAGTTCTAGACTAAGTTAAAGTCTAAGATTAATTATGGGACTAGTTAAAATATCAGATAAACTAAAAGGTTTGAAAATAAAATCAAACTCTAGGATGAAGATAAATAAAAATTTAAAAGAATAAATAAATTGCACACATGTGCATGAAATTAATAAAATGGATTTTAAAATAGAAATTAAATCAAACATGAGAGAATAGGTGTACACATAGAATATGCATCTTGAGTCAAGCTACCACTATTCTAACTAGAATAATACTCCTAATCTAACTCTAACTAAGATCTAGTTAGGAGACACTCATTAAATAAGAATTTGGGGAGCAAAGGGACAACTAAGAGCGAAAATAGGAACACATTGGGGAATGTGAGGGAAATTGGGTTTTTAAATAAAATAAAAATGGTATTTACTTGTACAATTTGGGGAGAGTGTGACAAGTGTGTGGTTGAATAATGCTAATTAAACTATTTAAAAAAAAAGATAATTATTTGTGCATGAGGACATCTTTCATTGAGGATTTTTCTATAAAACAATTTGGGTAGAAGGGAAAAGGGATCAATTATTATTGGTAAGGTTATGCTACCAAAATTATTGTGGATTTTGTTTACTTGTGAGAGTTGGGATGCCAAGCTTGTAAAAAGAGTGGAAACTCTTCTTTGCAAGGAAAGATTTGGAGCTATTTTTTGTTGGTTTCTTGTGTGTGGCCCCTTTGCGGCTCGAGAGGCTAAGAGGGAAGAAGAGTACCCCTAGCATTGGATGGGAGGTACTGGTGACATATCTTTCATTAGCAAGATAGATTGAGAAGAAGCACAAGTGGTTGGAGGAAATCTACAAATTTCCATCGTTGTCAATGCCAGAATTTTTATTTTCTGAAGTTATAATTTGTATGAGAGTAAATTGGTACATTATAATTTTGAAAATCGTTGTGGGACTATTTTTAAATTGGTATAAATTAAATGTTTGTTGTAAAGTTTCATGAAATCTAGACACTAAATTATATTTTCGCTATCATATCATTACGCCATTATGGAACAAAATTTGGGTATTCGTTGTATAACTAAGATGTGCTACGAAATTTTAAGTATATATGATCGCTACAAATAAAACTATAACCCACTATTAAATTATTGTCAATCTATAAATTAAATTTTTAATCATTGTTAATTTAAATTCTAACTCAGAATTCGAATTTTTGTAGTCGTTGTCATTTAATTTACAACCCATAATTCAAAACCTTCTCTGTCTATTTGTTGTCAATATTTTTGTGAAAATCAGATTTAAAATTTTAACATGAACATTGTCAATCAAATTTTACAACCTAGAAGTTACGAGGGTCCTTGTTTGTTGCCAACCAATTTTAATCCCTGAGTATAAAACTTTGTGTGATTGATGCTGATTAAATACTTACCTGATTGGAGAATTATACCTACTCACTACTAGGAATTTGTGTGATTGCTTAATTATGTGTAAATCAATGTCGACATCAAAACGATATCCAGCCCATGATATCTAATCGATGATGTTTTTTGAGGGGTACTCAATACTCTTTTACCAACAAGTAAATTATGTTTTATTGATGAGTTTCTTCACATCGAAAGATTTTCTCACTTATTTCACGTACTGTAACCTTATCCATGCAAAATCTCTCTGCATGTGCCTTATTCCTTTAACACTAATCAGAGAATGATACAAATTTAAGAGTGGTTGTTTAAATTTAAAAACTATCCTTCCACCAGATTGGTGCAACGTAAGATCCGACATGGTTGTAATTGGTACAAGAACCTCATAGTGTTCGTTGAAGCTCTACTCGTTGATCTGGAAAATCAAGTAAATTTCCTCTAAGTGAGAGAACCTATGGAATCCATGGATCTCAAGCAAGAAGGCATTATATCCTTTAAAAATGTTTAAGGCAAATTTTAAGTAGTGATATGAGTATTGATTGTTAATTATTATTGAGTGATTGTCACATTGGTAAGGTATTTTTGTGCAAGAGTTTAGCTTTGTTAATATATTTATTTTTAGTCTTACAAGTGGAATTTAATACTAATATGTTTATTTATTGGCGATGCAAATGAAACTAGACATTGTGTTTCTTCTTATTGTGTGAATTTAGTATTCATGAATTGTCAAACTTTGTGCTAGTTAATGAGTTTTTGAAAGAATTTGGTTGTGTTATGATCATGCATATTACTCTTAATTATAAGTCCTGAGTCTAGGGTGGGAGAGGATATGGGAATAGATACCTCCATGTTCCTCAGAATAGTCGTCAGTTCTGAGACCTTCAATGGTCAAAATCAATCGGATGAATCCTGGACTTGAGTGTTGATTATGTGTCTTGGAGGTCCTATCCTTGCAGGTAGGTTGGGCGGGTGGATATCTTTGTTATATTTATGAGATGAAGTTATTACATTAGTTATAGTGTTGATAAATTTAATTATTGTCATGTTGTGATGAATATGAGACTAGAATGTGTATTATTGAAGTATGTTGATGTCGTGTAACACTTGTTCTAATGATGTTTCAAAAAATAAATTACCACTATTGTACTCATTTACGTTGATGTTGTAATGGAGGGTTCATTACATATGGTATTAGAATGGATTCAACCCTGCGACATTGGGCCATTACGCCTTCCACTGTGTTAGATAAATGATTAAAAATGTATCACTGATTAATTTTAAAATTTTCCATGTAGGTAATCATGGTTAGATGAAGCATGGGAAGTAGACGACATGGTGATGGAGGAAGATGTGTGACACCTCTGATAGTATCCATGCCAAAGGGGTATAACCCTCAAGAAGATGAGAAGACTACTGAGAAAGAGCAGGTTACTATGGGAGATGTTGTAGGTATGATGAGATCCTTCTAGAGGATGTCAGAGGATTTGATAAGTCATCTTGATCGATACAAGGGAAGGACATCTGTGACCAATGAGGGTTCACAATGCCCTCCAGTGGTTAGTATTACTGTACAATGGGAACTTGAGAAAGTTATGTTTCCTGAGTTTATGGGTGCCAAATATGGTTTAGCCACCGAGGCATGGTTGGAGAACATGGCGATGTGCTTCGCACTTTGCAATTACACCTCTAACATGAAATTCCAAATGGAAGTCTTTCAACTCAAGGGGAGTGCTATTATATGGTGGAATATTCTCCTACCTCAAATAAACATGGCTGTCGAAGATGTGTCATGGGAATTGTTCAAAGAACGATTCCAGGAGAGGTACTTGTCCAAGGATTTCATTGAGCACCAACTTAATGAGTTCAGTGCCTTACAAAAGGGTGGTCGTATGGTGCCAGAGTATGAGGCTAGGTTCATGGAGTTACTTAGGTATGCTCCACATCTAAACATAGAGAAGTTAAAGGTCAACAAGTTTTTGTTCGGCCTTAACTTCAACATTCATGAAAATGTGAGGATCCTAATACCTCAGACATTGTACGATGCAGTTCATAAGGCAATGATTGTGGAGTAATAACTTAATAGTGGGGGTCAGGGTAGGAATCTTTCAAGATCGACTGGAAAGACAACATCAAGTTCAACTGCATCAAACACCATCCAGATAGACTTAGGGGCATCAGGATATTCCCAGAGGACCTATTTTATCGACATCGTGATGAAAAACACCTCAGAAGAGGAATCCTTATAGAGAACCATAGTAGCAACAACAATGTCGTTCATAAAAACAACAAAATTTTAGGCATGTTCAACAGAATAGACTAGGATCACAGACTGTTAGGCCAACAACTTCTACTTCAAGGACCAGGAGCACTGGACCGAAGAATGGATGTTGGACATGTGTAGAGCCACATTACCAAAACTACTTCTGATTGAGAATTCTAGAGCGTCTGGATCATTAGGACCCACTACAATTGGAGATTTTGGCAAGGCCTACATGATGCATGCAGTGGTGAACAATCGCTAGGCTGAGCACCAATTCATTGTGCTCGAGAGGTCAGGTATGATCATTAATCAATTTTTTATTATTTTGATAGATCCAGGTGCTATAAAGAGATTTATCTCTAGTGTAGTGCTAAAGAGAATTAAGGTAAAGGCAGTCGAGCAGGACGAGTTCAGATATGTGGAAATGGAATCTGGTGCCAAACAAAAAGTTGGAGGAAAAGTTACAAACTGTAGCATTAACTTGGGAGATTTTGTAATGAAGGCAAACATATATGTCACGATATTAAGATCTTATGGCATAGTAATAGGAATGGACAAGTTGGAATCGCATGATGCGACACTTAACTGTAACATGAAACGGTTAAGTTTGACGAATGATTTGGGGAAGAGTAGAGTAATTGAAGGAAAAAACCAGGGGGTGCCTCTGAGGTTTATTTCTTCCCTATAGTTGTAGAAGAGCATGTGAAAAGGATGCAAGCTATATGAAATCTTATCGCTAAATAAAAAGGGCAAGGTGGAAGGGTCAGAAAACCTTCATATAGTGCAAGAGTTTGCAGATGTATTTCCATAAGAGTTTCAAGCTTTACCACCTAAAAGAGAGTTGGAATTTACAATCGACTTGAAACCTGGAACTAAAACCATAGTGAGATTTCCTTATTGGATGTCAACACTAGAATTGTAGGAGTTGAAAATAAAATTGAAGGATTTGTTGGACTTGAGACTTATACGTCCAAGTGTGTCGACGTAGGGTGCGCCAGTTATTTTCATGAGAAATAAGGATGGATCTTGGAGACTTTGTATTCACTATCATCAATTGAACAAAGGGACGATCAAGAACTGGTATCTGTTGCCAAGAGTAGATTATTTTTTTTACTAGATGAAGGGAGCGATGGTGTTTTCAAAGATCGACTTGAGATCTACATATAATCAATTATATATTAAAGAGGAAGATATCCCTAATATTTCATTTAAGATGAGATTTGGACATTATGAGTTTATAGTTTTACCGTTCGTTTGATGAACTCCCCAGGGGTATTCATGAGTTTGATGAATGGGATGTTCCATGAATACTTGGAAAAGTTTGTTCAAGTATTTATTGATGACATACTGATTTATTCTCAGACGAAGGAAGAGCATGACAAACACTTGAGATTGGTCCTACAATGTCCGTGAGAAAACAAATTGTATGGGAAGCTATCAAAATTTTCTTCTTACCAATCGAAGATACATAACTTGGGGCATATCATATCTAGTGAAGGTATCATTGTGAATCCAGAAAAAGTAGAGGCCATTATGGAATGGATAGCACCGAAAAACGTACAAGAAGTACGTAGCTTTATGGTTTTAGCAGGATATTACCGACGGTTAGTCGAAATTTTTTCGAAGATAGAAAATCTAATCACAGAATTGCAAAAGAAAAACAAGAAGTTTTTATGGACTGAGAAATACGCAGAAGCATTTAAAAAGTTCAAGGGGTTGTTGAATATAGCACCGATACTAAAGTTCCCCGAAATGGATAAGAATTTCTTGGTATGCACAGATGCATCCAAGGAAGGTTTAGGGAGATTTTTGATGCAAGATGGTCGAGTGATTGCTTACATTTCAAGGAAATTGAGAAAGCATGAAGAGAATTATGCAAAAAATGACTTGGATTTATTAGCAATTGTATACTCCTTCCGATTTTGGAGGCATTATTTAATTGGACAAAAATTTGAATTAAAGACAGATCATTGCAGATTGTATCATATATTTACACAGAGTGAACTAAACGCACGATAAAGGAATTGGTCAGAATTACTTAGTGAATACAATTTTGAGATTACTTACATTAAAGGAATGGTGAACAAAGTGGCATATGCATTGAGTTGGATACCATGCATATTCTTGGTAATACCTCTTAAGATGAATCTTCAAGAAAATACTCTAGATTTACATATAGATGATGACTGGTACAAAGAAGTTAAGGATAATATTGGACACGATACCATGATGGTACTGAATTTTGAAGGGTATTCATTGGACAATGACATATTATTGATATTTAATGGCAGAATTTACGTACCTTCTAATGACAAATTAATAAGTTTGATCTTAAGTGAAGCTCATCGAGCAATATACATGGCTCATCTGGGAGTCACAAATATGAAGGCAGACCTTAAGTCATTATTCTTCTAGAAAGGAATGAAAGCATAAATAGTTAGTTACATGGAGAGATGTCTAGAATGTCAGCAAGTGAAGGCTGAACATAGACATCCAACAGGGTTTTTACAGCCACATGTTATTCCTGAATCGAAATGGGAGGTCATTTCTATGGATTTTATCGTTGGTTTTCCACTGAAAGCAAGGAGACACAATTCAATTTTTGTGGTAGTTGACACTCTGATGAATAGTGCACACTTTATTCCAGTTCGTATGACATATCGGGAACCAGACATAGCTAGAGTCGTTTTCAATGATATTACAAGATCACATGGTGTACCAAGAAGGATCATATTCGATCGAGGATTGATGTTTACAGGATAGGTTTGGAAA
The DNA here is from genome assembly GCA_009831015.1 of Picea engelmannii. Taxonomy (NCBI): domain Eukaryota; kingdom Viridiplantae; phylum Streptophyta; class Pinopsida; order Pinales; family Pinaceae; genus Picea; species Picea engelmannii. Next base: position 11,693 of record ML845298.1, read on the forward strand.
AGCTTCCAAGAGGCCTTGGGAATGCAACTAAACTTTAGTACAACATATCATGCAGAGACAGATGGAAAAACAAAAATAATGAACCATATTTTGGAGGATATGTTGCGTATGTATGTTATGTATCAATAGAAACATTGGGAATATTTATTTCCATTTGTAGAATTTTCATACAACAATAGTTACCAAAGTATGATTAAGATAGCACCGTTTGAGTTTCTTTATGGGCGACTATGTCAGATGCCATTGAGTTGGGATTGACTTGAGGATAGGGTCCTAGTAGGAATGGAAGAAATCCAAGAAATGGAAGAACATATGAAATCAATAAGACATAGAATTAAAGAAGCAGAGGATCGACAAAAGATTTATCCTAGTGCGCATCACGTTGATCACAGTTATGAAGTTGGCATCAGATTTTTCTTGCGGTTAAAACCACACAAGAGTTCTATCAAGTTTGGAAATGGTGCTAAACTCTCTCCTAGGTTTGTGGGACCTTTCAAAGTTGTGGAGAGGAAAGTACCTGTGGATTATCAACTAGTCTTTCCTAATTCTTTGAGGCATATGCATGATATATTTCATGTATCTGTTTTACGACATTATATTAGTGATCTATCACATGTCATTGACATGAGTTATTTGCAGGTGTCGGATGAGGGTTCTCTCATGGAAAAGATAATCTACATTCTGGACCATCTTATTCGATATCTACGACGTCAAATAGTCAATCAGGTCAAGGTCTAGTGGGACAACTATAGTCCACACTCGACTACCTGGGAGGACACATATGAGAAGTGTCAACAGTTTCCTTACTTGTTTGACAGATTAGATATATACATCTTTGTCAAAAACATTCATTTACTTGCATTTATACTATACAAACTTTAGGACGAAGTTTAAAATAAGAGGGGGTGTATGTAACATCCTGCTCCACTGAGCACACTTTTATTGACTTATTCTTTGAGGACACGTGCGTGCAAATGAATCGGTTATGGTATATTATGATTTCATTTCGATTATGGGTTATATATGATGATGATGACTTTTTGTGACTTATTGTTATTTTGATGTATATGTATTGTCAGATGCTATTGATGAGTTTTCCTCAGTGTGCAGGATACATGACAGGTTATGGATGTTGATGGCATCAATGAATTTCCTTGGACTCCAGATTAAATCAGGGAGTGGATTGTATGTGTTTGAGTATTTCATTTTATGCACATGTGATATATTATTTGATTACAATATGATTTATGTATATGGATTTATGAAATTATTTTTGTTAGTGGATGTAGGCTTGACGATGCTTTCTAATACGAATCACATAAGGAGTAAAAGGGCCATGCACAAAAACCAGACATTTGCGGGAGAGGTGTGGAAATGTCCCTATCACAGCCTACTAACACTTATGTCATGGTCTAAACAATAGGTTAACGATTACCTAGTTCATGAGGTCCATGATGTCGTGAGGGTGGATTGAGACAGTTACTCACAAAGATTTATAAGGGGCACACAATAAGGCAGAGTCCTTATTCTTTAGAATCCCTTGGTCTGTCACAAGGTCAACCAAATGGAGTGTTGACTCCAATGTTCAAAAAAACTTCGAAAAACCAGTCTAAGGTGAGTGGATCCCTTGGAGCATGGGAGTGCATCTTGAAGGGCACATCGTGTAATTAAAAGATGAGTCAAATAAATATATGTGGCCTAGAAAACATTGAAATGTTTAGACCTTGTTAGAATAAAATAATTATTTAATCAATAAATTACAAACATAGAATCCTAACAAGAGTCTAAGCCTAATTTCTAGACTAAGTTCAAGTCTAAGTTTAATTATTGGACTAGTTAAAATATTAAAAAACTATAAGATGAAGATAAATAAAAATTTAAAAGAATGGAAAAATTGCACACATGTGCATGAAATTAATAAAATGGATTTTAAAATAGAAATTAAATAAAACATGAGAGAATAGGTGTACACATAGAATAAGCATCTTGAGTCAAGCTACCACTAGTCTAACTAGAAGAAGGCTCCCGATCCACCTCTAACTAAGATCTAGTTAGGAGTCAGTCGTTAAATAAGAATTTGGGGAACAAAGAAACAACTATGAGAGAAAATAGGAACACATTGAAGAATGTGAGGGGAATTGGGTTTTCAAATAAAATAAAAATGGCATTTACTTGTGCAAATTGGGGAGAGTGTGAAAAGTGTGTGGGTGAATAATCCTAATTAAACTAATTAAAAAAGAAGATAGTTATTTGTGCATGAGGACATGTGGCATTGAGGATTTTTCTATAAAACAATTGGGGTAGAAGGGAAAATGGTTCACTTATTATTGGTAAGGTTAAGCTGCCAAAATTATTGTGGATTGTGTTTTAATTGTGAGAGTTGGGATACCAAGATTGTGAAAAGAGTGGAAGCTCTTCCTTGCGAGGAAATCCTTGGAGCTATTGTTTGTTGTTTTATTTTGTGTGGCCCCTTTGTGGCTCTGGGGGCTAAGGGGGAAGAAGAGTACCCCTAACATTAGTTGGGAAGTATCAATGATGTCTCTGTGATTAGAAAGCTTGATTAAGAAGAAGAGAAAGTGGCTGGAGGACATATACAAATCTCCATCATCATCGGTGCCGGTATTTTTATTTTTTGAATTTATAATTTTAATGAAAGTAAATTGATACATTATAATTTTGTAAATCGTGCCCGCAGGGGCGTAGAACGATTGGCAAGTGTCATGTAAATGGAAGGAAATGTGTAAAGGAGGTCTCAAGTTCGATTCTCACTCTGATTTACTTGTGCTCCATTCTTGTGGGTTGCGTGGAGAACTTGGGGTTATAGTGCTAGCAGACGGGTATCAACCCCAAGTCACACGAGTATGAGAACTGTGAGTTGTCGATTCCCCCAGTGAAAAAAAAATTGTAAATCGTTGTGGAACTATTTGTAAATTGGTATAAATTGAATGTTTTTTGTAGAGTTTCATGAAATCTAGAGACTAAATTATATTGTCACTATCATATCATTACATCGTTATGGAACATAATTTGGGTATTTTTTGTATAACTAAGATTTGCTCTGAAATTTTAAGTATATATGATCGCTAAAATTTTAACTATAACCCAGAACTGAATTCAATGGTACATTGTCCATTATTGTGAATCTTGAATTTCTGAATTTCTGATGGCCGTTATTAAACTATTGTCAACCTAGAAATTAAATTTCTAATTGTTGTTAATTTAAATCTAACTCAGAATTCAAATTTGTGTAGTCGTTTTCATTTAATTTACAACCCATAATTCAGAACCTTCTTTGTCTATTTGATGTCAATATTTTTGCAAAAATCAGATTTAAAATTTTAATATGAACATTGTCAATCAAATTTTACAGTCCAAAAGTTATGAGGGTCCTTGTTCACTACTAAACACTTTTAATCCCTGAGTATAAACTTTGTGTGATTGATGTCGATTAAATACTTACCCAATTGGAGAATTATACCTTATCACTGCTAATTAAATTTTAGCTCCTGAGTTTTTAAAAAATATTTATGGTTGTTTAAAGTGGTTGCATTCCGAAAAATTTGAGTTTTTTTAGTTGCTATGTTGAATTTTCGTTTTGAAATTAATTTTTTAGAAACATTGTAGTCAAAATCTATTACGCACTCCTAAAATTGAACTTCATTGAGACTTTGATAATTATTTCCAATTCGTATATACAAACAATCATTGTATCGATGCCAACTTAACTTATAGATCCAAAATTAGAGATTCATCTCAACTTGTTTACTTTCCGAACATTTAGATCTCATTTGTTCCTTGTGTAATTTAATCACAATATGGAAATTAGATTTTGTCGTATTTTAATCTGTCCCAGGGCTCCATCTTATCTGTTAGAAATATCATATTTTATGCCAGTATCAACTGTTGGATTACTGAGAGGGGGGGTGAATCAGTAATAGTGTAATTATAATCCTTTTTCTCCAAATAATCCAAGGGTTATATCAATGTAAAATTATTATCCAATAATGAGCAATAAGAAATGAACAATCACACACATACACAGTACACCAGTGTTTTACATGGAAACCCAAATCAGGAAAAAAACATATAATGCTTTGTCTTATATGTCTTGAAGAATTACATTCATTGGAAGCACCAACTTCATTTGTTTTCCAGCTACAACTAGAAGGAGGCTCCAACCCCCTAGTTTCTTAGGCTACAACCTGAGGGAAGCTCCAACTCCCCAATTCTTTGGCTACAACCAGAAGGAGGCTACAACCCTCTATGTTCTCCATCTACAATTGGAAGGTGGCTACAACCACCTTTCCTTGCCCCATCCAACCGCCCTAAAGTAGAAGTAGAATGATGGAACCATTGTCACACTATCACTGTGATATATACCGCTGTAAACATGTACCAATAAACCTGAACCATGCATCAATCATGCATAAACCTGTACCTCAACTTGTAATCAACCTGTACCATAAACAAGTGCATCAACCATGCACCAACCCATACCAAATAATATGTAATCAACTTGTACCATAAACAAGTGCAACCAACCATGTACCAAGTATGTACCAATCGTTTGTCAATTACTCATCAACTATGACTCATAAATGCGTACCAACATCATCAACTATACACCTCATGTATGTGCCAACTCATCAACTACTTGTCTCAACCATGTACCCAACTTGTACCTCAACCAAAAGCCCTAATCAATTTCATCATCCAAATATGATTTGTAACTCTGTAATAGACCTGGTGTATATGATCACATACCTTCAAACCTTCCTTAACTTTAACAACAAGAGACTAGCATTTTCATCAAATGTTTCTTTAGTCTTACAAGACTAGTTTTGGATTAATCAACAACCCTAACTTGAAATAATCATAACTGTGTACTTGTAAAGAATAAAGATTTGAAACTGATAAAAAAAATTCTTCATTGTGTTTTATGCAATTCATCCAGGTGTCACTACTTGGAACCTCTCAGAAAAGGAGTTATGGCAAAAATGGCACACCTTGCTGAATCCTGGCTTATTCTAGAAAGCGACCTTGTAGAGCGTGCCCCGCACAAAATATTTGTTGAATTGATCAGAAACTATTACACATCATAATAAATATTGTACTCTAACCAACACATTTTTTTTTACTGAATTTGGATCTGTTATGAAGAAGTTATGACGTTTTTACCCAAAACACTTGTTTTTGACTAGTTTCAGGACTAGCCACAAACCCTATTTTCCACGGAGTGTAACTCCAAAAATACAACGACCCAAAAGTTGAATTTTTTACCACAGATAATTGGATATGTTTCCTCAATGGAATAGAAATTTCATAGTCTTAATAATTCTATAAAAAATGTTATTGCGAAAACGGTGAGATGACCTGAAAAAAACATACCTTAAAAAGCATCATCAAAATAATTTATCCTTCCTTGAATTCCGGCCTTATTTTCTTCACTTTCCTTTGAAATGTAGTTGAGATATCCTTTTGTTACCTTAGACACCTATAGTTATTCAATATTCTCAAGTGTGTCTTAAATGAGAGAGCCTTGCATCTTATTTATACTCTCCAAGTAGCACCTTAAAAAAATCTTCTAGATCACTTTGCTCACTTTCCTTATTTTAGGGTTACCCACTTCTAATTTCTACATTAAATTTATTATTGAATTAATTTATTTTATATTCAATTTGAATTATATTACACTCATCACTTCACTTTATTATTTAACTTCTAAAATCTCTTAAACCACTTTGACTACTTTGACCTTTTGGGGCTTCTAGATGACATATG
>ML845298.1:56540-70029 GCA_009831015.1 Picea engelmannii
ATATTTAGAGGGGAGTTCACATGAGCACTTGGACTTGGGACCCTAGTTTACAATGGATCTTGGACTACTTCAATATGGTGGCTAGCATTTCTACATGGGACCCTGGTTCTCCAACCTATTTCATCATTATGGTCCACACTTATTCACGAGACCCAGATATATGGTTGTACACCCTCATAATAAGCATTGAGGACAATGATTTCATAAGGGGGATGAAATGTAGTGTAGTTAGGGGGAATAGTATGGGGTACATAGGGAGGTACCAAAGGGGAATAATAGTAGATAATTGATTTTATGTATAAATGCCACTTTTAATAAATAAGGCCTAGTGTGAATGCAATAAATGTAAGAGGACTTACTAGAAGGTTCCACTTCTACAAGGATCTTTGATCCAGGTGGATATCGGTAGCCACCCACCTTTTCCAACTAGCTCAAAACAACTTTTTGGCAATTTTGGCAATTTACTATTTTTAGCAGGTTTTAACTTCCGGGGCCATTTTGAGGGCCCAAATGAAGGTTTTTCGAGATAGAGATTCTCAATGATAGTCGAAGGCATCATTGAGCCCCCAAAATTAATATCCTCGACGATACCTTTCCAACGAGCTATCACACGCTTAAAACAGAGATCGTATGCAAAAGTTACGACCCCGAGAAGTTGATGTACTCACTTACTCAAACGGGACCCACATGACTTTTGGCGCTTCATCTCCTAGGGTTAGATTTTTGGATGTCTAGGAATTTTGGCATTCCTGTTTATTGTAAAAAGGTCTCCAGAGCCTCATTGTAATCATCTTCTTGCGAATGCGAGTAGCCGTCACATCTCTTCTCAGAGATAAGCTGCCACCATTCTAGCGAGTCTTTCACTCTGTATTTTTACAGTCTCTGTACATTTCTTTCATTAATAGAAATCGTGTATTACTATATATCTGTGTTTATGGTTGCATCTCTGATACATTTCTGTTATATTATTGAACATCCGCGGTATCTCTGTGCATTTCTTTATTATATCTCCGATCTCATTTCGTGCCGAAAATAATCCGGATCAATGGTATCAGAGCAGGCTGCTCTTGATCGTTTTTTAAGTGCATGTCCCCGACGAGGTTCGAGTATAGCAAGTTGGGTCTCGAGCTTGTCTCTCTTGAAGACAATCTCTCTCGCACACCCAAGAAACCCTCAATGGCGGAAGAAAAGAAAAACGACAGAGCAGACGATCCTATCAATCTGTTGCTTGAGCAAGCTCTCACGTGACATAGGGATGAAATGATGGAGAATTTTTCCCACATCCTTCAATGCCTCCTGATAACATTAGGCACATATTCATCAAGAGGCCACTTTGGAGGCACATCGCCTTTCAGGGTACAGGTTAATTTTGATATTCCCGTATTTGAAGGTCAAACAGATGCAGATGCCCTAGATAAATGGTTAAATCTTCTAGAAGGTTATTTCTTTGTTCATAATTTTTCCGACAAGGAAAAGATCACCTTCGCACTCCTTAAGGCTCTCCCCCATGTCAAACATTGGTGGGAAACTTACTGGGAGCAGAGTTCCACAAAGGAGTCTGGAATATATAGTGTCGAGCCCACTTGGGATTTTTTTGTGGATGCGGTAAAAGAACAATATTACCCTGTTGGAAACTATGAGGACTAGTACGTGAGATGGACCACACTGCAGAACGAGAGAGGCCAAGCAGTTCTGGAGTTCACCAATACCTTCCATACCTTGTGCACCAAGCTGGGTATCAAAGACTCTGAGCGACATTTGGTTCTGAAATACCATGGGACTCTACACAGATACATCCAGACTGAAATGGATTTTCTGGACATCTCATCACTCGGTGCTACTTATCGATATGCTGTTAAAATTGAGCAGAAATTTAAGCACCAGAACAAACGAGAGTTTGGGTCTACAAATCCGCAACAACCAAAGAATGACAAAGACGGCCCTAACAAATAGTTCCCTGAAAACCAGTCCAAGACACAGGAAACGAAGGGTCATGGGAAGACAAAGAAGGACACCGGAAAATGGTGTGATTTCCACAAAAGCCCCTGGAACAACACTGATGAATGTCGTTCAAAACAGTCATTGGTGGCTGAGATCAAAGACAAGGAGCCGAACCCTGATTCAGAATCTGGTTCTGAAAATACTGGTAAAGGACAGATCATTGACGCAGACCCCACTGCTATTGTCGCAACCGCAACAATTCAACCAGAAGAACCAACAGATCCTGAAGAGGGGGAGCGCCTTTTTCATTCACAGATGTGGATGAAGGGGATCATGCTGCATTTTATTGTTTATAGCGGAAGCCAGAAAAACCTCATCTCAGTAGAGGTTGTCAAACAGTTGGGATTGTCGACAACACCACGCCCACAACCATACAACATCGGGTGGCTTCGACAAGGATGAGATCTCCGTGTCAACCAACAGTGCCAATTGTCATACAACATCCAACCCTTCAAGGATGAGGTATTATGTGATGTTGCCCCACTGGATGTCTTTGATGTTCTCTTGGGCCAACCATATATGTGGAAGCGACACGTTGTTTATGAGTCTGGACCCCGCAGTGTCATTGTTTCTCTGGGGGGTCATCTCTACAGAATACTAGAGGTAGTTTCGACTATTGTTCCACCTAAAAAGTGTCGCAAGGTAGTATCTCATACTGCAAAATTTAGCTTCTTCACAATCTGTTCAAAAGGAGAACAGAAGGACATTGCAACCACTACAGCCTTGCCCCAAGCACCTTCTATCAAACAAAAGTAAGTCGACAAGGTTGCAACAAAGTGCAAAGATTCCTTCTACACTTCGTCCTCTCATGTAGCCCGAATTGTTGAAAAGACTCAACCTCAAAAGGTTCATGACAGACTTCCACAAACTAAGCAGCGCGACATCTCCAGCAAGACAAGCAGCTCACCAAGATTCAGATTCAACAAACGCCTTTCCTTCTCCCCTGGGAACTCAACGCAATGGAGACCATTTATTCCTAAAGAGGGAGGATTGATCCAGGTGGATATCGGTGGCCACCCACCTTTTCCAACTGGCTCAAAACAACTTTCTGGCAATTTTGGCAATTTACTATTTTTAGTAGGTTTTAACTTTCAGGGATATTTTGAGGGCCCAAATGAAGGTTTTTCAAGATCTAGGTTCTCAATGATATCCAAAGGCATTATTGAGCCCCCAAAATGAATCTCCTCGATGATACCTTTCCAATGAGCTATCACACGCCTAAAACGGAGATCGTATGCAAAAGTTACGACCCCGGGAAGTTGATGTACTCACTTACTCAAACGGGGCCCACATGAATTTTGGTGCTTCATCTCCTAGGGTTAGATTTTTTGGATGTCTAGGACTTTTGGCATTCCTGTTTATTGTAAAAAGGCCTCCAGAGCCTCATTTTAATCATCTTCTTGCGAATGCGAGTAGCCATCACATCTCTTCTCAGAGATAAGCTGCCACCATTCTAGCGAGTCTTTCACTCTGTATTTTTACAGTCTCTGTACATTTATTTCATTAATAGAAATCATGTATTACTGTATATATGTGTTTATGGTTGCATCTCTGATACATTTCTGTTATATTATTGAACATCTGCGATATCTCTGTGCATTTCTTTATTATATCTCCGATCTCATTTTGTGCCGGAAATAATCCGGATCACTCTTCCTCTAGAATGTTCTTAGGTGGTTGGTATCACTATATAAAGGTGTTCAAGATGTTCCCCCCTAGAAGAGGCAAGTGAACATGAGTGGATCCCTTCTATAATAGGATATATTGTATGGTGTTTCCCTATCTTAAGGGTTTTCATAATAATAAAGTGTGGGTTTTCTATATTGTTTTGTGTATCATGTTTGGTGCTTGTATTTGCGGGTCTTTGGTACTTAACAAGCAATTCAACCAATTTAGTAGTTGATGCACATATACCCTCCTGAGAAACTATATAATCATATGCAATGGGATTGGCATGTTGTAGAGGCAACCCGACAAGCTCACAACCTTCCAAGAAAGTAGGCATCTCTAAAACCAACAATCATGGGTATCCAAAAAACAATAATGTGACCTTGCCACCTAGCAATCTTGCCACATCATTCAACTACTTTAGAATGCAAGCTTTGTTTGGTCATTCTTCCCTCTAACATTCACTTTCTTCTCTCTAACATTTGTTTGGTGGTCAACACACCCTTCATGTTTAAGCCCTAAAGATGTCTAGGCATGGAAACAATACACAACCTACTACCATACCTTTAGCTTTGAAACTTTCTTATAAATATTGACACACAAGTTGGGTTCTAAAGCATTAATATATCCCAAATATAATAGATCCATGCAAAACCCACTTCATACCAACACAATATCTCAGTGGTAGCCTTGGATCTAAGAGATTGAACCTCATATCTATGCATTTACACCAAATCCAAGAAAACAAGTCTCCAATACATGATTAGATCTTCATACTAGCACCTATCATGCCTAGAAAATAGATTTAAGTATGAAAATGCTCAAGAGACAACACAAAATCCTTCGTACCTTTGATTTTTTTGTGAATCTAGGAGAGATTATTTTTTTCTTCTCACAACCAATGAGCATATCTAAATAGTGAGAATAAAAAGACATTGAACAAGTAGTTGAGATGTATGCATCCATCACAACCATCATGTAGAAATAATCAAATCCAAGTTTATGCAACAATCTCCACTCCTTGCCCCTCCTATCACTCAAACAAGGAAGAGAAAATGTAGATTACTACCAAGGCAATGGCGTTTGTTGGAAATCTTACAATGGCAAAATTAATAACCAATAAACTATCAAACATCCAAATAATCTAAATGCAAAAATGCAACAACAATTTTAAACATTACCTAGAACTTTATTCTTTAAATGAATAATCTATTACAAGCACCTTCCTTGTCCATTTTGGATTAAGGGAGCAAAGCTCTTCTCTCAATTATTTTACTCTCATACACACTTTTGTATATCCCTTTGTTACACTAATGCATGTTAAATAACCTCTCTAGCTACATTAAATTTTAAATAACCTCTCTAGTTGCATTGAATTTCTCTCAATCCCTAAAATTCCTCTTAAACTCATGTCTTAAATAAGGTAATTGCAATTCATTAACTTAAGCATTGACTATTCTCAACAACCTCAACCTAACTCACCATTAACAACCCATTATCTCGTTGAGCCATAAATGCTCTAGCAACCCATTAATACATTAACACCCCATTATCCCGTTGAGCAATAAATGCTCTAACAACCCATTAATACATTAACACCCCATTATCCCGTTGAGCCATAAATGCTCTAACAACCTATTAATACATGAAATACTATTGACATTAAGCAACTTATTAACCAATGCAAATGGGAGGCAAACACAAGGTGTTGTTCATTAGATTTCAATTTTAATTGAAGGGTTATGTTTAATTATTCCTCCATTATATATTTGGCGTTTGCTTCCAATTATACAAAAGAGAGCTTGATACTTGCATCAATGCTACCCATCAAATGTGTGGTTGTGTTAATAAAATATGAGTAGTCACCTTCCACAAAGAATTTCAAACTAATGAAAAAATGGTATGATTAAAGAGTTTATAATCATGAAAATTTTGAAATTGTTTTTTTTAGGTTACCCTATAACATTGACACGATGACCTTTCCCGCCTTGAATAGTAACATGTGAGAAGTTTCAATCTTTAAATTTACTACCACTTGTGGGGTTCTCTCATAATAATATCTCTTTTAATTCTTTTGGTTGAATTTTATTATGGATATTGCTCATATTCATTCCTCTTATTATGACTAAATTATAATGAGAATGCGTGTCTCAATTAGTGATCGAGTACTTCCTCTTATTATGACAAAGGTAACCATATTGTAAAATGGAGTATATATAAAGGTACGAATCTTAGTTTTTAATTAATAATCATTGAGTATCTCCTCCTATTATTATTCAACGTGTTATAAGTATATTAATAATCATTGAGCACCTCCTCTTATTATTATCCAACGTATTATAAATAAATTGGAAAATGGAGTATATAATAAATCGTGAAGAAAATATTGTTCAACTAATTATTATTAGCAAATCAATAGTATATTGGAAAATGAAGTTTTAATTTTTTAATTTTTAAATTTTTATTAATGATTGGTATTGTTTAATTATTTTACGAAATGGTTTTTTTATTGGAATCTAATGATATAAATTTGTATGAAATCACTATTTTTGTTGTTTAAAATTTATTTCTGAATGTAGAAATGGATTCAACATGTTGAAAAACCCTTGGGGCACTTGGATTATATATAAATAATCACTCAAATTTGTGAACCTAACAATTTCTCACCAGATTTCAAGCAAATATTCCCAAACAATATTGTCGAAAAAAAGTAATTTCATAGAACGTTTAAACTATAACTTAATGATTACAGAGTATTTCCTTTTTAATAATTGATCTTCAACCCCTGACTATGAACAAGAAAACAATATACCCAAACAACAATGTAACAAATGTTATATAGGTTAGGATATACATCATTGGATTTAAATGCTTTTAGATCCAATTGTGTATATCTCATCCTATACAACATCTATTACATTGTTATAGGGTACATATTGTTTTCCTTATAAACAACAAAAACTTTAAATCCAATGATATATATCCCATCCTATACACCTTTTACTACACTACTACAACGTTCATATTGTTTGGCCTATAAACAACCCTTGGATCAATGCAATAGGATGCCCTTATACATCTCGTAACAATGAGATTAGAGGAGGTTCAAAAAATATCTTGGAGTTAGGCTAGGAGGGTCTTTGAACATCTCCTTTTTTCATAAAAAGTTTTTTCTACTTGCTCGTTGTTAACTGGGTGAGGAAATAAAAAGAAAAAGAAAGAAAAGCACACTTTGAGAGCGTAGTACAACGAAGTAGTAAATTCATAAGTATATTGAAAAATTAAGTTTTAATTGTTACTTAATTATCATATAGTGTAGTTCATATATTTTATATGTGATGTTCATTATGGATATATTTATTGGGAGGTAGAATTGCGTCTAGTTCTAAAGTGCATAACGATGGTGTGCATCCCCTACTCATTGATGCCACTAGGACCTTTTATTGTTTCGACATGACTCACATGTGTTGAAATCCCCTTTGTTGTGGCCCCTACCTTAATTGAAGAGCATGATCATGGCTCCTCACTAGATTCATATCCCTTACTTAGGTTTGAAGATAAGTTTTTCACCTTTCCTTTCATACTTCTACCCGTTATACCCTCCATATGTAGGTTTTTTTTATACATCTATATCTATCTCCAATGTATTGGCAAAGGTTTTGAGCCAAAAACATGTGGATGTCTCAAAACAAAATGTGGATCCCAATGAGATCATATGGAAGTGAAACTTGATTTTTGGATTAGTATAGCATTCACTATATGCCCTGGGGTCATCTTTCTTTCTATTTGTGTTTCAATGTTCAATATATTTATGGTTCTTTTTTATCACTTTGGATATACCAAAATTTAATCAAATTAGAGTTGAATTTGTGATGTGAGTTCACTTCATGCTTCTCCACCCTCTCGGTGCCTTTTGGATCTATAATCTCCCTCAAATATATATCCTTAAGAGACTTTCCTTGGATAAATCTCCTCCCCTTGGCTTGGCTAATTGAATTAGGGCTTTATGGATTCTCTTAGATGTTTGAAGAGTGTTTATTTACTTCTTATTCCAAGTAGCTTTCTTTCTCTACTTTGTGTTTCCTTTCATTTTCATTTCAACATCTATGTATATCAAATCTATAGTGGGATTAAACCTATTTTTCTTCATACATATTTACATTTTTTCAATCATATTAAAATCTATGGTAAAAATTTCAATCAAACATCAAGAACATTGTAAAACTTATTTTAATTGTACTCTTCATTTTTGTTTTTTTCTCTGAACTCTCGTTTACTGATTTATAAATTGTTGTGTATATTCCAATGGAACAAATCATCACAACATATGTAATAAATAAAATTGAAATCTACACTATGATGGTTAAATTCATTTAGATTCCAGAGTCTTTAGTTATTGATTTTATGTTTATGCATGAAATAGATTAAATGTGGAAAATAGAGAGTAGTAAAATACAATCACACACCATCCACAAAATAACACAAATATTTTCTCTGGGAAACCCTTACGGGAGAAAACCCAACTAGAAGGTGAGGTTGCTCTGCTCTCTTTTCTATGGTATGGAATATGATACAAGTACAAAAGAAAAGGTGCTCTCTATGGAGTTATCTAAGACCCATGGCCTGTTATGCTACTACAAAACATTAACCTCCTCTGTTATGCTCTCTAATTTAGTATTCCTAGTTGTTCTACTTTGCTATGGAACAAAATACAATAACATAAAATGGAATCCCTTCTCTTCATAGTGACCCAATATTTAACATAGCTACATAACCATCTAGAGGTATGGTTTGGACTTCCTCAACCCTCAATTGTAATAGGGTTTTGCACCTTATAGAATCTTCTTGAAATTACATACTTGTCTAGCCCCATATGCGTGAATAACGAGGCTAATGTGGCATCCTCTCATACCATCGTGGTCAACGCATTAGGTCAACTGGTGGGAGACATAAGTTTTTCATACGATCTCTGATTGACACATGGTCTACACCATTGGAAAGGTATCAGAGTGTATAACATTGTTAAGGGGGTGTGCATAGGTTCCATACACCAAAACCCCAAAAAACTCCATTTAATGCCTCAAAACGACTCTAGAAGGTTCCAGACCCCAATTTTCCAAACTGGAACATGCCACTAAAATGGCCTTGCAAGATGATTCCTCCAATTTTTTTCACTTTGAAAACATTGAGATAGATGAGAAATAATCTAATAATCTAATCCAGATAATTTGCATTCAATAACCAAGTAAGAACTCCACTCTTCTTGTTTTTCTTTTCTAAATGATAATTCGATATTTCACTTTCTATATCACATTTCATACTAAACCATAAACCATAATATTAAACCATACACCATAATATTAAACATAGTAAAAAATTTAACCAATTGAAAGTAATGATCATATAAAACTTGTCCCTTTGACATTACTCATAAGAGAGGTGTTTTTTAAAGGGATTAACCAAAGCAATGATCCCAATTACTTATTAGTCTCTACCCTTTGGGTCGAGGGACTATTAGTAATCGATTTTTATTGTTCTATTAATACATGCACGCAAATCAAGACAAATCAATCATTTTAACCAAAGTTTGAAGAGATTCATACAATTTTCGAACTGAGATTTCAATTTTTATCCTAATTTTTTTGTTTGATGCCTTATTTGGCCTCATCCTGAGGCATGGAGCCACATTTCCCACCTAAATATTAGGTTAAAACTCACCTTGGCTTAATAATTTTCCCTAAGTGAAGTAATGCTAGAAATAAGCCTAACATTACTTCTCTAACATTAAATGTTAAATGTTTGTTTTTCATAGTAATACTTTTCGTACTATGATCATATTTGAAATATGATCTTCACGAACAACGTGGCAACTATAAGTGTCATGGCAATGTGGCTATAGGTATGCTCGACATAAGTATAGCATGCAAGGTTTTCCCCTGATGATTTTATCATGCTCTTCTCTTTTGCTCATATCGTGTGCCCTTCATTTTCTTGTCCTTGCCGTGAACTTTTCTCCCATTCTTCATTTTTCTCCGATTCTTCATTTGGTTCAACATAATATCATTTCCCTGTGCCTTTGGTTCAATAGAATATCGTTTTCATGTGCATGTTGAGGAGCTTTCCAGTGCAACAACTGTTGAGGAGATTTATAGTGCGTGTTGTTGTAGCAGATGAAGAAACAAAGAATAAGCAGATGGAAAACAAAGAATTGTATGCATATTATGATCTTCACTAACTCACCGTTTAGGTATCTTTTCACATCTTGAATGGTTCCATTTTTTCCGTTCAGGTATCTTTTCACATCTTGACGGGTTCCATTGTTTATTTTTTCTTAATCATCAGTTATATTATGAAGTAGCTTCTAATTGGTACTACCTTTAGACTTAACTTTGTTGCTAACACTGTTTTAGCAAGTTATTCTTTCTTCTCCAAAGATGATGTGAAAAAATATAGACGATGGTTCTTCAAAGGGCCTCCTGGCTGCAGCCATGGAAACACAAAAAGTAAGTTTTTTTATACTAATTCATTTCATAATATTTAAAAGAAAACATTTCTTTTTTGTAGTGAAATCATTTCATATGACATAAAAGAAAAAAATTATTTTCTTCTGTGAATTCAATGAATTCATTTCACAAGACATAAAAGAACAAATTTACTTAAAAGCACCGAAAAAACAAATTCAAAGGCATAGCTATAGATTTCTTTATATCATGTTCACCTCACCTATATTGGTATCATCTTAAGGTTGTAAGGGAATATTCAAAATGTACTATTACTTACCTTACCTGGTGCAATAGATAGTCCCCTCCTCTGCGCTCCTCCTTGAACCTTGAATTTCTTGTCCCCAATTGTACGTTGGGATTTTGTTTTTATAAGCAAGCCACACATCTAGAATACAGGTTCTTGTCCTATGTAGATGTTGTGTCCCTCCTTGAACCTTGAATTTCTTGTCCCTAACCAAACTGGTTGTACATTGGGATTTTGTTTTTATTAGCAAGCCACACATATATAATACAGGTTCTTGTCTCATGTAGATGTTGGGATACCTCCTATTCCAACCATTTACATTGATCCACCAACAACGGGTTGATATGGAGACTCAGTAATTCATAGACCTATAACTGAACAAAGGGATGCTCCTTTACACTACCTTATCCACTGCTTATGAAACTCTTTCAATTGGTGCTGGCAGTTCCAGGTCAAATGCAATGGATGCTATGTGTGGTGGTCCCAGATAAGCCTTATATGACAGACTTATTTCCATATCCGAGCTCCCGCAGATTGGAGAATTTCTCTCACCGTCTCGACCTTATTAGTACAGAACTGATCCACAAATTCAAAACACCATGAACATCGCCACCTTTATATTTTATTTCTTCTTGGTCTCCATGCCCAACAATCTATAGAATATAAGAAAATACACACAACAATTATTCTTTAGTAATTCAACATATTAGAGAATACATGGTATGATATGAAAACATGATGCTCATTCGTTCTTACTTGACAATGTGTTCAGGGAGAGAGAGAGCATATTGAGATTTGCGGTTTCACTAAGCAAACTGATAGGTATTCCTTAGTTGGGATATTTAACATGGGTTTTCTTTAGAGCCAAAGTCTGCATAACCTGTGAAAGATTTTGTTCTAATTCCAACACCTTTTCCAGTCCTAGCTTGAGATCAGGATTCAGTATATGGGTAACTATCTGACTGATGGTCATAGGCTTATTTCCCTGGCTATTCCACAAGACAAAGCATTCTTTCCTTATGTAATTATGGACGATTTGGAGGCTTGAGCATGTAATTATGTACGAATTAGCGGCTTGAGCACTGTTATCACACAATTTGTACTTGTCCCAAAGGGAAAGGCTAAGGGAGGAAAAATAGCGTAATAGGAGGTTATCCTATCACTGTCACCTTAACAAGATACCTCTTTCTATTTAGCGTTGATGGCTCAGGGGAGACGTCCCCGGTAACCTGGGGGTTTGAGAAGGAAAAGGTTAAAGTGTCTATAAAAGTATCCCCTCTCACAGGTCACACTGATCAGAAAGTACCAAGGTTTTAACCAATGAAGTAATGAAGTGTTGCCCAGAACAAAGCAACAAGAAAATGATATCTTTTGCAAGTATAATTTGATGTTAGTACTTCATAAAACCATGGAATTATCAATAAAAGAAAAGGTTGATGTATGATGAAGTAAACATAATTTTATAACAACAATGTTTATAATATAATAGCTTCACAATAAATGCCTTAAAGAAGCTTCACAATGAACAAAAATAATAACTCAATGATAGCAATGTACTAGCATTTGTCAGAAGCCAATTAGGCAATGTATAAATCAACTTTATGATTGCTTTTAAGTGCTTTTATTGCTGCAAATGATGGATGTACCTTACTTTTGTAACAACAGTAAGTAGGTTAGCTAATTAGTCTACTCTAGGGTTAGGAAAGGTCAGTAGATAGCTTGAGGTAAAAATTTTGAGAGTTGTTTTCATCAATCAATCAAGTGCAAAGCTTAGATCAATGCTTCTAGGGTTAATGGAGTCTCTTTTAGTAGCGGAAATATTGAAGAAACAAATGATAATATGAGAGATAGAGACAAGAAGTTCAATGACTGAAGTCTTGGTAACCCAAGGCTTCAATCACTAAACCCTAGGGGGAAAATGGCCACTAGGAAGTAGGTAACCTTAGGCCCTAGCGGTTTTCCTCCTTATTTAGCTCAAGAATGAAGTATATGATGGTTAGACAAAGCAAATGATGCTAGGGTGTTGCTGTAACATCCCGCTCTGGCGCACTGAGAAAACTTATTATTTGAGGACACTTGCTCGCAAGTGATATGGACCTTTTTGATGTTAGACCTTTTATACTTGATTATGATGCGATTGAAAGATGACATGATGTGTTACCATTTGATTGACACAGGTGCTGTTGAATCTGCTTTATTGAGTGTGCAGGGTTTTTAACCTTGAGGATGCAGAGGCATCGGTAGAACCCCCTTGGACTCTAGACTGAGTTAGGGAGTGTGCTTTTGGGTTGATATGTTTACTATGATTTTTCATTTGATTTGATGATTTGATGTTGACATTGCTAACATGATTGTTGATGATGCAAGCTAACGATAGCTTGCCGACCAGACTCACATATGGAGTAAAGGGGCCACACACGATTTGCAGAGAGGTTGAGGGAGAGGGGTGGACAGCAGCCCTGCCACCGCCTACTAGCACTCACGTCGTGCCTCGAACTGTAGTTTAACGATTACCTAGTTCGAGAGGATCCACGATGCCGTGAGGGAAGACTGCGACAGTCGCTCACGATGATTCTAAGGGGCGCGCAATAAGGCGGGGGCCTTATTCCTTAGAACCCTTAGTCTCCCACAAGTTCACCTGGCGGAGTGTTGACTCCAGGGGTTATAGATGTCTACCAATCAGTCCAGTCGGCGAGTGGCACCCTTGGAGCACGTGGTGCATCCTGAAGGGCACGTCATGCAAAAGAAATTCAAGAAGCGAGTGGCACCCTTGGAGCACGTGGTGCTTCCTGAAGGGCACGTCGCAATAATGTTGGATGAATGAGTCCGCCTAAATGACCCCAATACATCAACACCTGAATAAACCCTTAAACAATTCCCCTAACTAGGCGTCTCCAGTTCAGAATTTGAGCCCTATGTAAAAAAAAAACCTAATTCAAGACTATACATTAAATATTCATTACCCCTATGATTTGCAACCTCCGCCTAATCCAAGGAGTTCCTTCCTTAATTAAATACATAAAACAATTCCTCCGTTAATTGAACTCATAAAGTAATTTCTTCCTTAGTCGCA
>ML845298.1:70129-86152 GCA_009831015.1 Picea engelmannii
TTATAGTTGGACCATAGGGAATGGTGTTGTCTTTTGGGTGGAAGGGTTACTAATTTATAATGTTACGAATAATGTAAATGGATACAGTAATCAGTAATGTTGGTGACTGTAAATTATAATGTGAATGTGATATGTAACGGTAACGCTATAGTTCACATTGTTTCTGAGATATGTAAGGGTATTTGCGACATCGTATAGAGTTAAGTTTGGGTAGATAACTTACGAGAAGGAATGGCGTTGTTATTATTTCTTTTTAAATGAAACTTATGGTCTTAAATGACATTGGGTGGTGAGCTCGTCATGTTTATGGAATGTTCTATCTTGTAATGTCATTGTAAATCTTATGGTTGTAGCATATAAGAGGGATTGCAATCGTAAATCATGGCCGGCTATGTGATATAACCATAAGGTGTTTAATATTTCATGGCAGTGTTAATTGTAACCTTTATTGTCATTAATAAACATTTACGGTGTAATAACCTTGATTTAAGTACCATAGATGTTCCGAGTCTGTAATGAGGGTGTTGAGCCTTGTGGATAAAGTTGTACTTGGTTGATAAACCTTCCATGTGTGGGATTGTTGTCGGGTGGGATGTAGACACCCCCAGGTGGCCTTAGGAGATGTGTCTGTGTGGGTGAATTTTGTGTAAAGAATCCAGTGTCGTATCAAGAGTCTCGGGCCCTTTAAAGGCAGGGTTTCCACTCTTGCGACACACCTGAGGGGATTTCTAGTTTCTGCCTGAGCAGTCAGCCAGGAGCCTATCTGACCTTCTCTCTCTCCGGAGCAGAGAACTAAGATTAAACGCCCTGCTTTCCTGTGCAGATATAGTAAGACCTACTACTAGGGATTCTTCCCTTTGTGTCATGTTGTACCTAACCCAGTATGTCGTGAATGGTTGCGTAGTGTGCCTTATGTACTTGGTCGTTATTGTTGCAGCACTTGTGTGTGCCTTATGTCTTGGGTCGTTCATTTCTTGCAGCTACTTGTTGTGCGTCTGGTCTTCTTGTTGTGATTTTCGTGGTTGCGTCTTGTCAGTCGTCGGGTGGCAACGTAGAGTCCAATGTGTCTGTTTCCCCTCCTACACGCGCGCACACACCTTTAAAACAAAAAAAAATTGCACCTGTTATCAGCGTTGTTGTCGGATTAAGGAGGTTGTTACAGTTGCAATGGCAAGGCCCTTAGCACAAAGCTTTAAGAAAATAGGATTTCTAGCACAATCTAGTAGGTGAAAGTTGTTAAGGCAAGAAAATTAACATGTGCTTTAGCCTCCTAGGGTTTTAAACTAGCAATTTCATAATATTGGAAGAAATGCAAGATAAATACACCACAACCATTCAAAATGAAGAAGAATTGCAACAATTTACTTACATTCACCAAGAATCATCTAGCAATAGGCCTAGTTGAAGACTTCCACTAAGAAAAATGCTAAAATACACCAAAATTAGCCTCCTTCAAGAAGTGCGCAAAGAATTTCAGCCAATAAACCCTAAGTAGGGTGAAAATTTTAAACCTTACTTAAGTGTATGTGAAAGATGATGAAAAATAAGAGTGATTTTCCCCTTATTTATACAGTTGCAATGACCTTTAATTTACAAATTAGGTAAAAAAGGTTGACATGGTCAATTTACATGTAATATCTAGTTTTTACATAAAAATGACAATTTAAACCCTAAATCAAGAAAAATAGGTGATGTCATGCCCCTTTAGGGTGTCGTTAGGCCTCTCTGGTGAAATGTTGGCCTCTAGGAGCAAAATGTTAGGCCTCCCAAGGCCTTTGGATCAATCCACACATGTCACTTGGCACATAACTGCCTCCAAAGTGTCCATCAAACACTGGTTATGTCAAGTATCACAGAGGTGATGTCATGGGCCTTTCAAGGAAAACATCATAGTAGGAGGGAAAGACCCCCCTAGGTCCAGGCCTCCTAGGTTGTCTCTGGTGGAATGTCCTCCTCTCTCTCTGGTGCAAGCCTCTAGCTTGTCTCTGCCCCTAACTGGGGTCTCAACATCAATCTGGTGGGATTCCATCCCTATGGAGGTCGGAACTAATCATATCCCCATGTATACTTGTCCGTCGGGTGTGACCCTGCAACAACAACAAGTACTCCCTCAATGGGCTCATAAGTCACAGGGATCATAGAAATGTCAATCACATCTAACAATCAAGTTATCTAAACATGTCCATAAAACCCCCCTTTCCCAGACAAGTGCTCAAAGACGTTATGCTATTCTACAAGCTAGGATTGGAGAGGACGTCAGGAGGTCCTATTGGGATAATTCTCATTGGATGTGGGATGTTTCCAGGTGAAGACAAATCCAGGCCATGTAAGTGGACAAGGTGGTGAGGGATGTTTGTGCAATGGGTGAAGTGATGACAATGGAATATATGTCTTACCTTTGGGTGCCTCTGAAGAGGGTGAGTTGCACCTTGTCATGGATTCAAATGTTTCCAAGCCCATTCAATGCCTTCTATTTTTTTTATCTTATTTCTTTTTCTTTCAAGAGACTAGTTAGGGGAAACTTCCCTGGCGTGGTGACCAGTGGTGATAATGTTACCCACAAGAATTTCACAGAGATGAGAAGGATGGATCATGATGAGACCCCCTTTATCTTGGTTATGCCACCAAGAGACACCACCCCAGTGTGGTGACCAGTTGAATGGTAGTGTCATACTGCTACATGCCCATGGACCTAATAGGTTGGCTCGTGATGAGACCCCCTATCCTCCAACTACGTCTTAATTTTATTTTTTTATGGGCCCCTCTGTTTCTTGCTGATAATCCTTTTAATTCTTTCTCAGGGATCCATGGGCGAAGCATATGAAGGTTTTGTTCTTTTGACTTTTATCTTTTGCCAACTACTTTTACCCTCTGGGCCTTTAGCCCTTTCTTTCCACAAGGTAAGGTACAACCCTTTGCTAGCTTGGCAAACCCAATGCTTGGACCAATGTAGGGGATGGATGAGAGGGAAAAAGATGAAAAGTGATAAGTATGGTGGGAATGGACAATGAATTTTCATGAACCCACCCAATGGAAACTCAAACCCTATGGGAACCAACTTGCTAGGGCATCATGTCATTCCCCCCAGGTGTGGACAAGTGGAAATGCATAAGGTACAAGAACACGTCAGAAGTAAAAATAATTAAATGCACATATTCACATTTTTTTAGAATCATAGTGACACATACCATGATACCCAGACTCATTACCTCATGGAGAAAGACCCATTGCTGTTGAAGGACCAGGTCGATGGGATGGATGTTGTTGCTGCTGAAAAGGTGGAGGCACTGAAGAAGAAATATGGGCCCTCCAGGGCCAGGATCAAGTCAATATGGCTCTTGGTACTCCATGTATAGGACTTATGGGCCTCAAGACATAGTATCCTTAGTTATCCCTAGATTAGGGTGATCCAGATGGATATTGGTGGCCACCAACCTATTCCAATTGGCTCCTCATGTCCATTTTTGTTCAACACATCTTTCCATACTGCTTATAATTATGATTTCTACACTTCTGGGGCTGTCTGAGGCCTCACACATTCTCTAGGTGGATATGGGTGGCCTCTCGCCTAATCCAACTGGCCTATTTTGTATGTTTTCGTATCAGCACATCTTGTTGTAATTTTAGGGTTGTTTTGAGGCCCTAAACATTGTTTTTTTGACTCACCATAGTTAGACTATAGATGGAGTTAGATTCTAATGGATAAATGTGTATTTTTCTGAAAGACCTTTCCAACGGGCTATCACGTGCCTAAAACGGAGGTCGTATGCAAAATTTATGACTTTAGGAAGTTGAGGTACCAAATTACACCAAACTTACCAATAGGGCCCACTTGAGTTTTGGCGTTTCACCTTCTAAGGTTAGGTTTTTGGATGTGTAGAGTTTTTCCAATCATTATTAATATGAAAAAGTCCTATGGAGCATCATGGTATTCCATTCTTCTCAGATGGATGCGTGTAGCAGCCACATCTCTTCTCAGAGATAACTACCACCATTCAAGCAAGTTCGGCTAGTTCTGTAGTTTTACAGTTTCAGCCTATTGCATTATTTAATAGAAGATATTGTTCACTGAATATTTGTGTTATTCTTCCTATCTTTTTTTTGATGGTATTCAATCTATAATCAGTTCGTTCCTCTCCTAAATCCAAATCAGTGATATCAGAGCGGTCTTCTCTTCATTTATTTTTCTTCGTGCATGTCCCCAATAAGGTCTGGGTACAAGAAGTTGGGACTCGAACCTGTTACAAGGGAAAAACTCTCTATGGCCAAGGGTAAACTGCAACAGACAGGTATGACTATAGAAACCAACTCAATTCCAACATATGCTATATAAACTAATGTGAAATACAAGGAAGAGGCCTACCTCGATCCAATGTTTGATGATGTTCCACCGTTGAGCACTTTGACCCAAAGCTTTATACCTGCAAGAAGTTCTCAAAAAACAAGAAGAGAAAGTACATAGTGATAATATAAAATGGGTTAGCACATCAAATAGCATAATCCATTAATAAATGTTACAAACACACCCATGGATAATAATCATATATTTGGAAGATACCAATAGGATGAGAAAGGAGTATTTCTATTGATAATTGATCAGCAGAAGTGACAACATTACAGACTTCCGTTTCGGCACGGTTTGAAACCAAGAAACCAAGTTCCTTCCAAATGGGTCTCCATCACTTCAATCCTCCATCAAAGGCAAGCTCATAGAAAAGAGGCAATGAAGTTCTCAACAATAGGGAAAGAGCTTGGGGGTTGAACACTGTGTTCAGACTTGAGGGACAAAGGGATGCAGACTCAATATGAAGTAATTTCTCCAAAGTAATTTTTCTCTCAAAGTTGAATGCTTTCTCCTCTTTTCCATAGCTCGAAATTGTTCTCTTATAGCCTTCAGAATGAAACTGAAGGGCCGAGTCAAAATGTTTCCAGTACATGGAAGGCCAAGGATCAGAGATCTTCTGTCATGACATGGAAACCCGACCTCATTTTGTATTTTCTGGCACAAATCTCGGTATATGCAAACTGTAGTGGAGCAACAAGTGTATACACATCTTGTATAACTGATAGGGAGCGTATATGTGGAAAAATGTATATTTTTAGCTTTCAATTCATCAAAAAGGGATGATAAGTCTACATAGGGAAATGGAAAAAGGCCCTCTGTGCAAGATAGCAATGGTGAGACAAATATTGATATAATAGATGCCCCCTAATGTGTGATATCAACGGAGTATCTGGGATGGATGAAATACATTATAAATAACCCAGAAGTGGAGTGGTAGACAACCAGCTGGACGAACTCAATCGTTCATTACATTATGTACTGACTTTGCATACATGGCTTCCAAGAATACAATGCATATGCATGTGGAAAATATACCAAACAAGTGTTCATGGCCATGAATAGGCAAATACAAATGGGGTCACATGCCAAAAGTTGTCATAGTCACAAACAAGGCCCAGTGAAACTAGTCTCAAAATCAATATGAAGATATTTGTATACCATGAAGTACAATTCGATCTCCCATGATCAGTGAAGTCAAATAGGTACTGGTCCAATGAATGGGAAGCAACAACTCAGTAAAGCTGCGGCCACATAGTGATGTCTTCAAGTCTTCTACACTATCCACCCAAGGTGCAAGTCTACATCATGTGAATAAAGGAGTTGAGGTCGAACATGATGAGACATCATTTGATTACCGGTCATTGAGGTATACTGTTAACAAACGTGAGATATCCTACCAATAATGAAAGTATGTATCAAGGCACCAAGTACATTCCTACAATTGTGAAAAAGGAGTCGATCTCAAACACTTGAGAAATCCATTAATCAAGAGACATTCATGTATTCCCATCTGTCAATGGCGAGAGAGCCTACAACTAATGACTACAAGCCTCAAGGTACTCATAAAAATCTAGGTCCCATATCCAGAATAAATGAGCTGAAGTTGATGGAAAGAGACGTGCTGAAAGGAGAGCATTGAGGCATCTCTCATTACTCAGAACAAGGAACAAAGCAGGAGCTTCATGATTTGGTGGAGATCGGACGAAGAACATGTTCACGAACCAATGACCCTATGCGTCTTTCGCGTGTGCCAAATGCAAGCAGTACATGAAAAGGACCCTCTGAATAGTAGCCAATGATGAAAAAACTGCTGACAAAGGTGAGGAAACCACCAATAAGGATAATGGCATCCAAGACACTGCACGAATCCCAAAGTGTGAATAGATGTCTTTCCGTTGAAACCAAGGGAAACCACCTAGTCAACGACCAATGATGAAATGTCGATTGTTGGGTTCAAAGTGACCTACCAATGATGGAAGTAGGGCTGGGGTGCATGATAAGACCAAAGTATCATGTGATTATGAGACAAACTAAGGGTATGGCCGACATGCAAAGTCAATATTTCTGAGGAGTGTCTGACACAGGTGGATAGACTTCCTTTGAACAAGAGCATGAGGCAGATGGTGGACTCCGACAACATGGACTCAATGATGTGACAATTAGATGTAGGAGGCATCAATAACGTTCTCTATAGGGACTGGAAGAGTAACCAGTTGGTAGAGAAAACTTATGTAGCGAGATCAGCTTCCTAAGGCCATGCTAAACCCAAAATTATGATGACACAAGGAATCAATAACTTTGTGCTCTGTTCAAAGGCGACAAGACTGTTTCCAATTACAATATAGTACTCCCTTCCCGCCTGTCTTTTTCTTTTTTTTCATAACAAATGAATGCTATGATACAAAGGAGGGAACGAGTGTCGCAAGTAAGAAAAACTAGTTCCAGCAGTGGAACGTACCTATGCTTAATGAAAGGAAATGCATGTGGTAGATGGACACTCAGGGTGATGTTCCCTCCAGGGTATAGGGTGTCAAATTGCAAAGGATATAAACAAGGCTCTGCTTGGTTGAGGATGCAAACTACTTAGGCAATGGTTTATAATGCAAAGTGAGAACCGGCTAAAGGATCAATACTGCAAGCGAGGGCATGATATGCAATCACAACTTAATGCTAAAAAATGTCCTTTTTTATATCTTGTAGTCTACTTCGTGTGGAAAAGGGGTAAACTTGTTCCAAATAGACATCTTTTCAAATCCAATTTACGAGTGTGAAAAAGACAAGTTCACTCAGCAATCTTTTCAATTTTTGGTAGCGAGTCGGAAAAGAGCTTAACTAAGACTCATGACCTTTCAAATCCAACTTTAACGAGCATGAAAGGGACAAATCACTCTATGATATTTTCAGTTTTTGGATGAGTCGAAAAAGAGCTTAACTGAGACTCGTTTTTGGGAGTCCGTGGGTAAACAGGCCACATGTTCATGAATGATAAATGAGGTTCATCATACAGTCATGTATTGAATTATAGTGGACTCCCGGTCCTAAGGAAAAAATCGGCATGGGCACCAAATGACAAAGAGGTTCTAACTAGGGTACCCATGTTTAGTAAATCTCTACCATTTATTAATGACGCTATTAATAGCATATGGGGGGTTATGCATCGTAATAAATGTGTTCATACCTAAGGCATAAAAGTGGTAGTCGAAGGATAATGCAAAAACGTACGATGGAGTAGATACCTATCCTATATGCTAGGTTATGAATATACCTGTTCGAGGAGACGAACGGTCAACTATGACGTTGAAATCTGCAAGAACATTGAGTCGAAACTGCAAAAACCAGCTTAAAACCATTCTTGAATTAGTCCGTTAGGTGAAACAATAGTGTAAAACTATATCAAGTGGGTAAAAATAGCTTATAAATAGTAATAAAATAAAAAAATATTGTATCATTTTCATTTTTACCCAAATAGTACAATTTGGACTAAAAAACCTCCAAGATTCAAACGACAATTGCGGGGGCGATAGGCAACGAAATCACGAATCATCTAGATCAGGTAACTCTTCATCCCATTCTCTTCAAATTCACTGGTTTAAATTTTGGAATTAGGTTCTATTTTGTTAGTTTTTGAGGGCACAACTTGGAGTTTTCAATATACGCGAGTTTCTCTTAATAGGTTGCATATACGACTAGATATATGCCCCTGTGTGAACCACAGGGGGCATATATCAGGCCCTACCTATGACTGTTTGTGGATAAACTGCGTATACGTACGCAAATGGAAAAAAAGAATTGTTTTTAACTCAAAAATGATTTGTTTTTTGCATGATGGTGTTGGAATGGAGAGAGTGAGGGCATGAATAGGTAGATGCAGTAGTGGATCAAGATCTGGTGGCTCAAGCGACTCTAAAAAGATGTGTTTTGTACAAGTTTTGGGCTCTCAAAGGAATGAGGGCCCAAGTGAGGTTGTTGGATATGCTGGTGGGCTATTGGGATCCTAATAGCGAGAGCTAAATTATCCTTGATGGATAACCATTAAGGATCGAAGTAGAGGACATCTACTTCTTGACCAAACTTTCATGCCGAGGAGAGGTTGTGGACCTCAAGTCACGGGGGGTAGGGAGTGGAATGAAGGTCGAGGAATACATCGAGGCCCACTATGTTGCAGGGACTCCCATGGTGGGAAGTCAAATCCCCATCCGAGCTATAGGTAACCTCAGCCTGAATATTATTGTGCTCGTGCTTACCAAGATCATAGGATCAACCTCGTTGCATCAAGCATCGAGACCACTTATGTTTTACGCATTGGAGTGTGTGAGGCCCACTGTCTACGATTGGTGTACCTCACTGCTGACCAATATGAAAGGTCAGTTGACAGAGTGCAAGAAGGGGGGTAAGCGAAACTTTGGGTTTGCCTCTATCCTTTGCAACTTATTTTTCGAGCGGGTCCTAGGTCTGAGACCTAGAGTGGATATCCTTCCTAGGAGACCATGTGATCTAGCTATGGTGTGGTGGATCAAAGTCATGAGACGAAAAAGAGGAGGTAGGTTGTCGACACCCTACAACGATGATTTTTTCTTCTGGTGGCGGAGACAAATCATTGCTATGGAATACTATCCCTATGTGGGGATTGATTTTAGAGGAGAACCATATATGTCGCTTCCACCAGGGGTCGCTTATGGCACCATAGGTAATTTTTTTTTACATATTTCATTTTTTTGTATTTTTGTATTTAAGGAAACAAAAATATTTTTGGATGGTGTTTGAATATTAACTAGATACTTGTGTGATTTGCAGATGTGGGTCTGCAACAACCAGATGGATTCTTACGACATAGATAGAGGCACCGGGGAGATGAGGCAGTGGGAGGAGAAGGAGAAAGAGTCCTACAGAACGTGAAAGGCAACCTGTCTCATATGACACAGAGGATTCCTATGGTTCAGGTAGAGGATCTACCTGAAGCCATGCAGTGGCAGGTTGCTGGTATACCTAAAGCATGGGTACAACTCTTCTGGTGTCTCGCAAATGCCATGGTTTGCTATCATGATTCAAATTCAGTGCCACAGGCGTAGATGTCATGGGATGTGTATATCGGTTGTATATGTATTTTGAGGGTTTTAGCCCCAATTTTGTAATATAAACACCATATATTTTTGAAATATATAAAGAGGGATCTCTGACTTTACTCATATCTTACAATGTGTACATTGATTTAATGTTTTTATTTACTTTATTAATGTGACAAATGCCAATCTAAAACATAATTAGCGTAGGCATCAGACACATGATTAGAACTTCTAAGGATGTGAAAGTTTGTAATAAAATCAAATTGTCGTTCTAAAAGACGTACCCATAGGAATCGATGGAGTAACATAGGATCACGCACATGGTAACAACCATTCAACTGACATAATACTAACTGAGAATCTAGGCGAACCTCTAGAGAGTGAATACCATGTGAGATGGCATCGCGCAAAAGTTTTATGACGACGTTATATTCGGCCACATTGTTCGTGGATGGCCCTAGGCATACACCACCTGAAGACACCAACAGACCCTCGGGTGAGTAAATCACCCAAGCGACGGAAGCCAAGTTCTGTGTATGATGAATGGATCCATCTGCGAATCCTAGGTAGACCGAAGACTCCGTTGACATCTGCCAACCAAAAGGGAAAACTTGATAAGCAAGCCAAAGACAAAAAGAAAAGGTTAAAAAGATGTATATACACCAAATTTACATTAGTATACAAAGGGTTTCGCCCAAGCCTAGGGCTCAAGCGTAATACCTTTTCAAGTAGAGCCCATTTCTGGGCTCAGCCAGTTTATTCCCTTCATAATATTCCAACTCATAGGCTCCTTTTTCTAGAACACGTCGCACAATATAAGGATTGTGCCACATGGGTTTAAACTTGCCTGCCCCTAGCAGTTCTTTGTCTTGGTAATACAAGAGGACCAAGTCACCCTCAGCATACAATCGGGGACAAACAGACTTGTCGTACTGCACCTTGACACGTTTCTTGTTTTCTTTGATATCCATAAAGGAGTCTCGACGCTGCTTGTCAAGACTCTCTAGGTGCACGAGGCGTCGCTCTAAATCTAAAGTGTCAGGTAGAAGCTCGACTACCAACTTGAGAGAAGGGATTTCACATTCAAAAGGAAGTATTGACTCCACACCGTGTACTAACTGAAAAAGGGAAAAAATGGTGGCAGTCTTGACCGAGGTTCGGTATGCCCAAAGAGTGGGATATAGCATGATGTGCCAATCAAAATTACTCCGACTGACAATTTTTTGCAAAATGGTCCTGAGAGATTTGTTAACAGCCTCTACTTGCCCATTTGCCTGGGGGTAATAAGGAGATGAGTGACCATGTCTAAACCCCAGCTTGGATGCTAGTTCTATCATCATTTCATTTTGAAAGTGACTTCCATGATCAGTGACAATCTCACTCGGGATACTGAACCGGGCGATAATTTGGTTGAACACGAAGAAGGCTACAGTCTTCCCATCAGATTTTATGGTAGTCATGGATTCGGCCCACTTGGTAAAGTATTCAACAGCCACAATAATGTGTTGATGCCCCCCAACTGAAGTTGGGTTGCAATCAATGAAATCTACCCCCCACTTGGTGAAGGGATCGATGGTAATGACTGGGTGAAGGGGGGCTGGGTGCGAGTGAATTTTTTGAGTGAACACCTAGCAGGGGTGACACTTCTTAACCACTTCAATGCAATATTTAAAGATGGTGGGCTAGAAGTAACCAACTCGTAGGATTTTTTGGGTTGTCACAATCTCAGATAGATGACCACCACAAGCCCCTTTGTGGAAATCATTTAGGACTGACTCATCTTCCTCATGAGTTAAGAAGCCACGTAAGATATTATCTATTCCTCAACAATATAAAGTGTCGCCAACGATGGTATACTTTTTGGCTTGGTATCTAACACGCCATCGATAATCTCGCGAGAGATGTTGAGCGAACTTCAAGGTTTGAAGATATAAAACAATGTTTCCATAATAAGGGTCAGACGATGAGACAAGGAAAATGTGTTTGTCCACAAAGGAATCAACATGGATAACATCTTCATCTAATCGTGGAAATCGGATATTAACTCTGCAAAAACTAGTGATTTTTTGGACTTGGCCAAAGCAAAGTCGAGATCAAATTCTTGTAAGATGACAATCCATTTATTATATTTCCTGCCTATGATATGCCTAGTGAGGACGTATTGAAATGGATTGACATCGACAACCACAGTAGTCTTGCAAAGCAATATATAGTGTCATAAACATTGGACCGTGTGAACGACAACCAAAGCTAGCTTTTCAGCATGAGAGTAATTACGCTTAGGTCTGACTAGATTTCGACTAAGATAGTAGATGACGTGCTCATGGAGCTCATCATCCTCCTGAACTAGAACCATACCAATCATCTCTTTAGACGTGACAATATACAAAAAGTAATCTCTACTGTAATCAGGAGATTTCAGCAAAGGGGTCGATACTAAGGCTTTCTTTAAAGTGTCAAAAGACTCTTGGGCTTGCTCATCCTAGATAAAAGGAGTTTATTTCTTCAATAGGCACATGAAACCCTTAGTGATATTAGCATAATTCACTATAAAACGACGCAAAAAGTTAGCTTTCCCCTGTAAACCTTGAAGTTGTCTAATCATGTGTGGGGGAGGCAATTGAAGTATTGCCTTAACCTTAAGAAGATCTACCATGATCCTGGTCTTGGAAACTAGGAATCCTAAGAGACGGCCAGACTTAATGCAAAAGATGCATTTGTGAGGGTTTAACCGGATTCTATAGTAACGACATATTTCAAAAACTAGCCAAAGGCATGTAACATGATCCACTCTCTTGCGAGAGTGAGCAGCAAGATCATCGAGGTAAGCTTCGACTATGTACTTGAGATCGTGAAAAGTGAAATTCATCGTGCATTGGAAGGTTGCTCTGACGTTTTTCAGGATGAAAGGCATTTTTTGGTATGAAAAAGTACCCCGAGGACATATAAATGTCGTCTTGTGTTGGTCCTTGGGTTTGATATGGATTTGGTTATATCCTGAAAATCTGTCCATAAAGGAAAATATTTCTCTTCTCGCACACTCATTGAGAATCTGATTAATGAAAGGCATGGGGAAATTATCTTTAGGACAAGCCCTGTTCAGGTCACAAAATTCCATACATACACAGATGGTTTCTTGATTTTTATTCACGGAAATGGGGTTGGATACCCATTTGGTCAAGGGAACTGGATATATGAAACCAACATTAAGTAGCTTCTCCACCTCTGCCTTAATAGCTCGAGCCTTCCTAGGATTAACAACTCTAAGACATTGTCGAATAGGTTTAGCATCCAGATAAGTCCTAATCTCATGTTCGACAATATGAGGGTTGATCCCTGGCATCTCTTCATACAACCAAGCGAATACATATCGAAATTCTTTGAAGAGGTTGGTGTAGATCATAATCTCTTCTGGCGAACAATCTGCACCTATATTTATGTTCTCAATCTTTCCAGGGGTACGAGAGATATCAATCGGGACAGTAGGAGAAATACTCGCCATATTTCCTTAGGCATAAATGTTGTGTGTATCAAGTGGAACTACGGCGTGACCGACTATATCACACAAGGTAGATAGAAAATCATCTTGCTCGATTCTTTCAAGCATTGGGAGAAAATAAGATCGATGATGTGTGTCATCCCAAGGTCTCTCGGAACCATTCATGGCTTTGAGGATGGATTCGTCCAAAGGCAAAGTATCATCTAAGAAATCATGTGAACAAGATAACAAGGTGGCCCATACGGGCCTAAGAAAGAGATCTTCCTTGTCCGTCTACAAGGTACCAGGATCAAGATCAACATAGGAGTCATGAATGGATTGATACACAATCTTTGCTATTGATAATGGCATAGCCATGCCGACGTGCAATTGTCCTTCACCCGATGAAGTCAGAGAAGGTAGGGTCCATGGATCACTAAAATAGGAAGTGCAGAAAGGTATGGACCTTCCGGTTGAAGCAGGTCTACTAGACATGGCATAAACGTGATGGATCGATGTCAAGAAGTCGAAAGTACCCATGAGGGAAGAATACACATCGACACCGGTATTCTCACTTGTTGGCTGAGAATTGTCGATCACATGGATCGACAGTCCAACAGATGCGTTAGGACTAGAGTACACAAAGGATAACTGGTCAATCATCACGATCTCCCCCTGATGAGGAAAACAAAGTACATGGAAAACGAATGATACAACAACGACCATAGCATAGGTCCAATTGCAACCTATTAACAAGTTATAATCGAGAGGTGCATCAACTACCTCCACTGGACCAGAAATGCAGAGAGAATACCATGAGGGTGGAAGGAATGACCATCAAATGCAGTCAACATGTTCGACGACTTTGAAAGGGTCGGAGAACCGATAGCTTTCCAACATACCAAGACATCACGCAAGTGGCATCACCTTCATCAACGACTGCTCGTTTGATAGTATACTTGGAATACTCCACATGGATTTGAAAAGCCACATGGTAGGGTAAGAGAGGCTTCACATCCATGACATCAAACTTGATAACTTTCGATCCACAAGGTTCTAGAGCTCCGAAGGCAGAGAGTAAGGCATTCCTCTATGATGGACATGTCTGGAGTACCTCCAAAGTCGAAATCGCACAAGGGGTTTGGCCCAGATCTTCAACAATAGAGTAGTTCTGGGTGGCTATAGCATTAGGGTTGTGGGTAGAGCACTTGAGTACTCCTTTCGAAATACGAGGTGGTGGCTCTAGTTTCTCGATTTGTAAGTTCGTCTCCAGGGGTGGAGGAGGAGCTTCTAGGATGGTACTAGCTTTTGAATAGCTATAATATTGAGAGCAGGTGGCTATATCAATTTTTGCGTCGACCATATTGATGCAAACATGATCACCATCTTGCGACGGTGGGTTTTGACTTCCACCAGATGCATTTCTGGCGTTCGAAGAGCTCGAGGCTAAGTGTTGATTGTGTGGGAATGGGTTCGTTAGCACAACGGGCAGTAGATTTAAAAGCCTCACAGCCTCCGCAAGTTTGGGGCATAAGTGTGTAAGGTGGTCATTGGTACAAAGTTTACAAGGAAACTTCACCTTACGTTTCTCTTTCTTGCCCTCTCCAGCATTATCATTTTGTTTCCCATTATTATCTTTGTCCTTGGGTTTATTATTATTCTTCCCACCCTTATGATTATTTCAACCTTTCCTTTTATTACCATATGGTTGTTGGTCA
Organism: Picea engelmannii; assembly: GCA_009831015.1. Lineage (NCBI taxonomy): Eukaryota > Viridiplantae > Streptophyta > Pinopsida > Pinales > Pinaceae > Picea > Picea engelmannii. The sequence continues at coordinate 84,734 of ML845298.1, forward strand.
CCATTTGGGTTCTTCGACGATTGCACGAAATGTACATCCGCCAATAGGGTGGGTTTGGAGGATCCAGACGAGGTTGGCCCTCCAACATACTTCGTTGCCGAGTCTATGGATTTTACATTGGCGGACCCTACAATGCCATCGGCATGAGGTCCGAGAGTTTGTCTAGGATCATGAATTTTTCATGGTGTGTCTGGAAGAAGGTGGTATAACATCCCAGACTGAGCATATATCAAATCAAATTGCTAGGCTCTAAGGATAGAGTCTTCCTCGTTGAAGACCCTGAAAGTAGCAACGTCCTTTGAAATAGGAGCATGTAAAGACTTTAGGAACCATTCTAAAAGAAAGGCCGCGGGTATAGGAGTCTTAACCAACCGCCTTCGCCTATGCCATTCCTGGATATGGTCTGAGATGTGAGTGTCGGTACCCTGGCATAAAGTTGACAAAAGTTCAAGGCCAACATCATAATGAATGGGAAGTTGAAAGTGGTTGAGAAAGGCTAGCACCGACTGATGAAAAGATCCATACATCTCCCTAGGTAGCTCAATGTACCATTACAACGCAACTTCAATGAGAGTGCGTTGAAACAATCGTAATCTAATAGAATCATGATTCAGAGAATTCGATGGGCACCAAAGGTGAAAAGTAGTGACGTGGTCACCGGGGTCCTTGCCATTCTTTCCCTCAAACTTTGGAATGTTTGACGAAAGTTTGGTAGGGACAGAAGGCCATGTGGGATCATGACTCACTAGGTCATTTATTAGTTTAGACAAATCTAGAAAATTAAGCTTGGCCAGAAATGAAATACAGGGTTGTGACACCTGGCCCCTTCCTCCCGCGAAAATAATTTGATTCCATCTAATGTGTGTTGATTAATACTATAAAATCTCGTATTAGTATATCAAATATGTAATTTTTAAGATAATGGAAAACCAGTACAACCTATTGAAGGATGGAAAATATTTTATAGTTGAGGCACATACAAGAAAGTCAAAACTCTCTTTTTTAAGTGCACACCATGCAAGGAGGTCAATCAATGTAGACAAGAAGTTTGTACTATTTTTCTTGAAAGAGGATAAACAACAAGAAAAAGGAAATATTGTGATAAGAGCATATTTGAAAGAGTGTGACAACAAGCAAGATAAATAGTTGAAAAAATTGATAAATACTTATAAGGAAGTGTTTCAAGAACCCAAGAGGGATATCAAACACAATATAATATTGTTGCTAGAATATCCATTTCCTTAACATTGTATTAAAAAACTATATTAGAAGTCGATGAAGTGGAGTAGTTGCAGTAGCTCCTGGAGAAAGGATACATTAATCCCAATACTTCAACATGTGTGTTACCTATTATTATAGTACACAAGGAGGATGGAATCTTGAGAATGTGCATCAACTATCAAGAACTAAACAATATAT
>ML845299.1:9209-36828 GCA_009831015.1 Picea engelmannii
ATAAATAGCTTATACAATGTTCAAGAGATAACTCAAACCAATACAGAAAGTCCTCCCCAAGAGATGCGCCACCCTTCTTCTCCTCTCTCCAACTTGTAATTGCAGCTTGCCTCATAAGAGAATGAGAAAGTGAGTTGTGTGTTTGAAGTGAGGCACTAGCCTCTTATTTATATCAAACTGGCACGTGTGAAAGGTCACAACTGGCAGGACCGACCTCTCACTCTGGGTGGGTAAACCCACCTTTAATTAATTCTGGGTCTTCCATAATAACTGTTGGGGCCGACTTCTTATTCTGCACTTTGTAATTGTCCGATGACCAATCCGCAAAAGGGGATTTGGTCCTGATACAATTACCAACATGATTAATCCTCAATGGGGATTAATCCAATAACAATAATAATAATAATGACATGATTAATCTGCAATGGGGATTTAATCCAATAACAAAATAATAATAAGAATGTTCTTCGCAGTTACATTATTTCAACAATATCTGGGGTCCAGCATGCAGATCTAATGCATATTTGAGTGACCAACAGACAGATCTAGCGGATCTGAGGTCCAATAGGAAAATGTAGTGCAGATCTGAGTGACCAATAGATAGATCTAGTAGATCTGAGGATCAACAGACAGTTCTAGTGTAAATCTAATGACCAGTAGACAAATCTAGCAGATCTGAGGTCCAGCAAGTAGATCTAGTGAAGATCTAAGTGAACAACAAATGAATCTAGCGTATCTGAGGACCAACGGGCAAAGATAGTGCAGATCTGAGTGACTAGCAGACAGATCTAGAAAATTTGACGACCAACAGGCAAATGTAGTGCACATCTAAAATTTAGCAAGCAGATCTAATGCAGATCTGAGTGACTAATAGACAGATCTAGTAGATCCGAGGACCAACATGTAGACTTAAGTGTAGATATAAGTGTCCAACAAGCTGGAAACCTCAATTTTGAGGTGTTCTTGTAAGTTTTGATCATTATTTATAAGATGATTTGAAGGACATAAATTCTTGTGTACTTGAAATTATTTTGCTTCTGTTGTTTGTATTTTCCAGCCATTTGTGTGATTAATGCATGCACAAATTTGTATTTATGTTATTGAGTAAATTCGAGATCTGATTTATTTAATAAAGAAGCATAGGGCAACAATCACCTAGGATTTGGAAAATTTCACAATGTTTCTATCCATGTAGAAGATGAAGCATCGAGAGGAGGGACTATATATTATAGAAATGCAAAAGGAAAGAAAAAAAAAGAGGAAGGGAAAGAATTTATATGTGCAATCCATCTTGTCACAACAACTGTAATTACAACGACCTAAAAACATTTTCACAAATGGTGGGAATGAAATTAATGAATGAAGAAGAGAAAGTTAAGGTTGTGTTTTTTCTGCATTGAGATAGAAATAAAATCTCAAATACATACTTCCCTAGATGATGCATTGTGTAGTAATGGTTGGAAAGAGCTTCTGAACATGAGCAATAATTCAAAACCTAGGTTCAATGTTAGCACCTTCTTTGTCCAAATCTGCAGTGTATTTAAGTAAGATATTGTTCTTTTTCTTTCCAAATAGAAGAAAATTTTCTCGAATCAAGGGATATTCATATGCTTGATGCCTCCATGCTGCTCAATGTTTCCTATGGCTTCAAGGAAGAAACATGTTTTTGTATGTCTTCCATTAAAATTTTCATAGGAAACATTCTTAATACTTTGAGAAACCCCGAGCGTTGTTGAAATTGATAGAAGTGATAAATACTTAATGAATTGGTATATTGTGGATGTTAACCTAAGCACCCAATGTTCAAGTTCTCTTATGTAATACCCCAAGGCTGAGCCCCTGTGAAATGTAATGATGTTGTAGGCTGGTGAGCCAAGTAATTACAATCTGGTAGGCTTATGTGTTATTAGGTCAAAGAGCCTAGATGCTAAGGTCAATGGGCCTGATTTTGTATATGTAATTATGCAAATTATTAATAATATACATCGTTGTGTGCAGACCGACCACGAAGAAAGAGTGATGGGGGACGAAGCTCCACTAGGTCGGGAAAGGGATGGGACTAAGAGGCTAGGAAAGAGGGGCTAAGCTAAGGGGCTTAACCCAAAGGACTATTATAATATATTCATGATTAATGAAAATATTGAAGTGGGGAAAATTAAACCCAGCTATCATAAGTTCTTGGGAAAGGGAAACGAATGCTAAATGGAGTGCATGCAGCTCCAGGAAGACAGGTATCGACCTGGGCGCATGCAGTTAAATCTGGAGAGTCAACTCGTTGGGGGGAGGGGGGGTTTGCTCCCCATTCTTCCATCCTTCATCAAACTCATTTGGCCTCCATCATCAACCTCTACATATTTTTCACGCTCCCTGAAACCAGTAACCCGTGGAGTCGATCTATGTTCTCCTGTGAAGCCCAACGCATTTGTATTCGCCTGAGTCGTGTTGTTTCTTAACATTTGGTTGTTTCCGTTTTCGGTGTCCATGTCATTTTTTGTTGTTGTCGTCACTCGTGTGTCAACAAAATGTTGTTGTTGTCGTTGTTGTCCTCACCCTGTTGGAACTGAGTTGAAGTGGTTGAAGAGACAGGTTGTCAGGCCTATGAGCAACTCTCTCCAAGTGAGAGAGTTTGTTGGGAAGTGATTTTCTCCTAGAGAGAGTCCAACACCAGCTACGAAGCTCTGAAAATTCTTGATCCGACATGTTGTTGAGACCTTGAAAAGGGAAGTGGAGCAGCTGATGAACTGTGGAGCAGTGAAGGTGCATATTTCCGGGGTGGAACATGCATGTGGGGAATGAGAGTTCATGAGTAGTGGGCGTAAGAAGGCTCTTGGAGAGAATCCTTCCAGTTGTACTGTGCAGTTTCCAATAATCTCAGCCTAGTCTAGGAATCCCTTTCCCTGGGTGGAGCTTAGTCCCAGCTCGGGGGTGACCCACTGCTAAGCGTGATGAGCAGCATCGTCTAAGGCTGGGAGGTTCGTGGAAGGTCTACACGTAGTTGGTGGTTTTACTGATGTTAAAAGATAAGTATCATTTCCGTGCTTAAATATGTATGTTATGCATGTCTGTGATTCTTGAAATGTTATCATCTGTTCCGTTGCATGTAGGAAATACTGTGAATTCCATTCTAGTATGTATGGTAGCAGTAATTTTGTGTTATTTGATTTAAATTCATTAAATATGCATGTTATATATATGCGTTCTACAGTGGCGTTGCCTGGTCTGTTAGTGGTCGGGGACGTTACACGATGGTATCAGAGCTAGTTGTACAGACAAGGTATTTTCATAGCGTTTCCCGACAGAGGTGTGTTGATGGTCGAGGGTGTTGAAACAAATTGGTATCAGAGCATAGAGAGACGTCCGGAAGTGACGTTGCTCGACCTGTTGGTGGTTGGGGACGTTACAAGATGGTATTAGAGCCATGGTTTCAACACTACGCCTGGATGGGCCATGTTAGTGGTTAACGAGACCAAGATTTCAAAGTGAATTGTTGTCAAAAGGGACAAAATTCCAAGTTCAAAGTGTCCCTGAGTGCTAGAAGGGCGTTGAAAGAACACTTGGACTTTGTTCAGAACACATGAGGCGTAATAAGTTTAAGAAATGACCACAGAGAAAGAAATCACAACATTCGTGGTGTTGGGGCCATAGGATCTGTTCGGGAGAAGGAGAATCCTTCACGACCGTCAGATCTGGAGAAAGTCCAGGAGGGTTAACCTAGAATCCCTTCGAACTTCGCAACTTCGGTGAATTTAGGTGCAAAAATAAGAGAAGGGTCGAAGCCCGAAGCTCTGAAGTTCCCGAAGCGGATCTACACCATAGATCTGGGGAGAAGAGCTCGATCGTTGGATTGGGCCAAAGTTGGACCGGAACCATTGGATCAAGCCAAGGGTGGAAGATACGACGCAGTATGAAGGACAGAGTGCTCCCAAAGCTCCGAAGTTCGGAGCTAATCCAGACCGTCCGTTAAGAGGGACATGTGTCATCAGATTGGCTTGTTCAGGATTTCGACGTTCAGGAGAATGAGTGTGTGCTAAGAAGAGAACTCTCGAAGCTTGAAGTATTGAAGCCCCGAAGAGCCAAAGTAGTGAGTCCTGATGACATCACCTGGAGGTGACATGGACCTCCCCTCTACTTGCCACGTGCCCCCACCTGGAATGTTGTTAGTTGTACTAGGGCCTTGGGGTTACATGACATAATTAAAGGTCAACGGACCCACACTGGCATTGATCACGATACATCAAGATCGACGGCCAAGAGGCATTGCAAGAACCCAAGTTGCACAGGAGTTAATTCACCAAGGCGGTCACGCAATCCAAACCACAGTTTTACCAGGGGGTTACGTGTCAGCGTCAGAAGAATTGCGGGACGAAAGGCAGGTTACTCCAAATCGTCGTTGCATGCCCCCGCAATTTGAAAGGCACTAAGTGAGGTGATTATTTGGTATCTTAGTTCAAGTATGAAAATTGTGGGTCCTAGTGGACACGTGGCGCCAGTTGTGAAGTCCGGAGACTTGACACTCCGGAATAATGGTTCATAACGGAACAAAAGGAAGAACTTTCAAAAGTTTCATAAAACGAGGTGATGAGACGTAATGGCGTCACCAAAGTTGACATGGAAGTGTTCGTAGATTTACGGTTCGGGAGAAGTGGGGTGTATTGATGCAAAAACTTCCGAAGCCCGAAGTCGCGAAGCTCTGAAGCTTTAAAGTCACGGAGCTCAGATGCCTGAAGTTCCACAGTGGGTGTCAGTCGTTGAATGTTGGGTAGTCGTGGATTATTGATCCACCCTACTTCGTGAGTTCGAAACTCCGAGAGATTGTTCAGATGTGTTTTGAAAACCTCTGAAGTCGGAGGCTCGAGGTCTCGAGTAAGCGCCTATTGATTTAGCGCTTGGTCATAACCCATGGTCGCATATGTTGGGGGCTAAGAGAAAGGGGCTAGTGCTCGAAAATTGTTGCAGAATAGAGAAAATCTCAAAAAGAAAAGATCTATGGGGATTCTTGATTGCTCGAGAACCGCAGAATGAAATCTGAATGTTTTCTTGAATCATATTGGTTTATGAATACTGTGGAAATTGTTAAGGATTGTTGGCCTGACAAAATTCGATTGACTGCACATTGTGTTTGCAGAGTTAACGATTGTCAGAATCGAACCAAATTGTCACTTAGTGCGGAGGAATAGAGGAGGCACAGAATGCTTCCAGTTCTGAGAATGAGGCTAAAGGAATGGATGTCCATTTGGGAGTTGAAGGATCAAACTCCAATGGGCATGGAGAAGAGATAGACAAGGAAGGAAACATGATGAAAATCATTGAAAGATTGCAGAAAGATGTCCAACATCACCGAGCAGATAACAAAAAGCTCATGAAAGCCAGGGATCAACAGGGAGAATTCAACCTAAAGTTGATACAGAGCCTGGAAATGATAGAAAGGAAATTGGATAAGGAGAGTGACTCCAGTAAATCAGGAAGTCACAGGTCCCCTAATGAGAAGAGAAAATCAAGGAGTGTTGGTAGACACCATCATCACTCCCAAGGACACTCCAAGAGGAGGGCACACAGTAGTGCAATCCCATCTCCTTCTAGAAATCACAGGAGATCTAGAGTGGATGAGTTGAAGGGAGAAATGAACAAGATTAAGCCTCCTACGTTTGATGGAGAACAATAGAAGGAGGAAGATGTCGAGCAATGGCTTCTTGGCATGAGGAAATATTTCCAACTACAGAATTACTCCTCTCATGCAGAAGGGAGAATTGCAATGTATCAGCTGAAAGGAAAGGCATCCATGTGGTGGGATCAACTTGTGCAGGTACAACACATTAAAGAGAAAATGTTACTTAGAAGGAATTCAAAAAGTATTTCGAAAAAAAATACTTGACTAAGAGATACTATGACAAAAAGATGAAAGAGTTCTTTGAACTCAAGTTGGGTAGCATGACTATTGATGAATATGAACAAAGGTTTTTGGAATTGTTGAAGTACGTTCATTTCATCAAGGATGAGACTGTCAAAATTCAAAGGTATCTGAGTGGACTACCACCTTCCATCAATGACAATATCCAGTATGATGATCCTAAAACTATGGAAGAAACTATAAGGAGAGCAAAATGCTCATATGAGCAGCAAGGAGAAAAGCCCACTTTCCGGAAGGCTTGGGATGACAAGAAGAAGTTCAAGAAAGAGCAGAGACAGAAGGGAAACAAGCCTCCCTTTTTCAGAAAATAGTCCTCAAGGGAAGCCATCTTTTAGAGAGCAGAGGATGGCTGAGGTAGGGGGACAAAGGCCAAGGCAACCGCCCATTCAATGTTGGGGTTGTCAAGGGGACCACAAGTATAGAGATTGTCCCCACAAAAATTGAAAAATGAGAGATGTCCACAATGTTCAGCAAGCAGAAACAGTAGAAGACATGGGCAGTAAAATACCAAGGATCTATGCAACCCTGGACAACAAGCAAGTTGAGTTTCAATCACACATGATTGAAGTTGAAGGTATGATCAATAACCATGCCTTTACTATTTTAATTGATTCAGGGGCTAGTCCTAGTTATATAGATCCCAAAATGGTGGAAATTTTGCATTTGCCAAGAAACAAGCATGGAAAATCTTGGTTAGTGTAGCTGGCTATATGAGCCAAAAGAAAAGTTATTGAGTTGGTTAAGTCATGTACAGTGGACATGAACGGACTGAGCACAAGAGATGAATTGAACATCTTACCTTTAGGTTCCTATGATTGTCTAATTGGGATGGATTGGTTGGACCAGCACCATGCCATCTTAGATTGTCGTAGCAAGGCATTCACTTGCTTGGGTGAGGAAGGAAATCAGAGATCAGTCCAAGGAATTCCCAAAGCAGTTGTTATCAAAGAAATCTCAGCAATGCAGTTGAAGAAGTGCTACAGGAAAGGTTGTCAAATATTTACAGCACATATGGATGAAGCACCTAAGGATAAGGTGTCAAATATTGAAGACCATGTTGTATTAAAAGATCTTGAGGGTGTATTCCAAGTCGGAGGAAGAACATGAACATCATCTGAGGATGGTGTTGCAAGTATTAAAAGAGCATCAATTGTATGTCAAATTGAGCAAGTGTTCATTCTATCAAAAGCAAATCCATTATTTGGGACATATCATTTCAAAAGATGGGATAGTTGTGGATCCTGAGAAAATAGAAGCCATTAGAGAATGGTCAGTGTCGAAGAATGTGGCAAAAGTCAGATCCTTTATGGGTCTAGTTGGCTATTACAGAAGGTTCATTGCAGGGTTCTCAAGGATAGCTCACCCCATCACTTCCTTGCAAAGGAAGGAGAAGAAATTTCAATGGACAGAAGAATGTGAGAGAAGCTTCCAGCAATTGAAGTAGTTGTTAACCAGTGCTCCAATCCCGAGGATTGCAGATCCAAATGAAGATTTTGTAGTGTGTACAGATGCATGCAAAGAAGGACTGGGAGAAGTCCTCAGCCAGAATGGGTTTGTAATATGTTATGAGTCCAGAAAATTGAAAGAGCATGAAAAAAACTATGCAACTCATGATTTGGAGTTGGCAGCGATTGTACACGCGCTAAAGAAATGGAGACATTACCTCATGGAAAGGAGGTTTGAACTCAAGACAGACCATCATAGTCTGAAGTATATATTTGACCAACCAACTTTGAATGCTAGGTATAGGTGGTTGGAATTCATTTGTGAATATGACTTTGATATCAAGCATATCAAAGGAAATGAGAACAAAGTGGTTGATGCACTCAACAAAAAAGTGCATGAACTACATGCTATGACCATTAGCATGTATCAAATTGATATTAAAGGTAGAATTTTGGAAGTTGTAAAAGCAGATTTGCAGTATGGAGAATTGGTAGCAAAGCTACAACAAGGTAAGATGCTATAGAAAGTGGAAGATTATAAATTGGAAGTTGATGGGACACTCCTGTACAAAAACAGAATTTATGTACCTAACTCCCAAGAATTGAGAATTATGATCTTGAAAGAAATGCATAATGTGCATTATGTTGGGTACCATGAATATCAAAAAAACAGTGGCAGCAGTCAAGAGCCATTACGTTTGGCCAGGTATGAAGAAGGAAATTGCATAATACATCGTCAGATGTATGGAGTGTCAGAAGGTCAAGGTTGAGCATAGACACCCAGCTGGGTTGCTATGGAGTGTCAGAAGGTCAAGGTTGAGCATAGACACCCAGCTGGGTTGCTATAGCCATTGCCCATTCTTGAGTGGAAGTGGGAAGTGGTGACACTAGATTTCATCACAGGATTACCCAAAACAAATAAGCAACATGATTCCATCACGGTGGTGGTGGATAAGCTTACGAAAGTTGCCCATTTTATTCCATTGAAGACTACTCACAAGGCAGCTAATGTTGTTGATATTTATATGAGGGAAGTAGCACGATTGCATGGTATTCCCAAAATAATTGTGTCAGACAAAAACCTAAAATTTACCTCAAAGTTCTGGAAGGGGTTATTCAAAGGATTCGGAACAAATCTGGACTTCAACATTGCTTATCATCCTAAGTCTGATGGGCAGACAGAGAGGGTGAACCAAGCGATAGAAGATATGCTAAGGACGTATGTGATGGACAAACCATCTAAATGGGAAGACTACCTACACCTGTAGAATTTGCTTACAACAATGGGTACCAAGCATCATTGAAAATGAGCCCATTTGAAGCACTTTATGGTAGAAAGTGCAACACCCTAGTAAGTTGGGATAACCCAGTTGATAGGACAGTGGTTGGGCCAGAGTTGCTCAAGGAAATGGAAGAGAAAATGTTGAAGATTAAGCAAAATTTAAAGGTTGCCCAAGACAGCTAGAAAAGTTATGTTGATAAAAACAGGACCCACATGGAGTTTAAAGTGGGTGATCATGTTTTCTTGAAAGTGAAAGCCAACAAAACTTCCCTGAAGTTGGGAAACTGTTCCAAGTTGGCAGCAAGATATTGTGGGCCATTTGAAATCCTAAAAAGGATTGGACCAGTTGCATATATGCTTGCATTGTCTGCATCCATGACTGTACATAATGTGTTTCATATTTCATTGCTTAAGAAATATATACATGATCCTAATCATGTGATTGATTGAAATGTGATTCATGTGGAGCAAGAAGGCATCTTGCAAGTGCATTTGCTGCACATATTGGACCGAAAGAGCAAACAACTCCAGAATCGAGCTATAGGGCTTGTAAAGGTCCATTGGACCTGGTACGGTCCTAAGGATGCGACATGGAAACATGAGGATGCTATGCGGGCAGAATACCCACATCTTTTTGAAGATTTTGAAAATCTTGTTGAAATTATGTAAATGAGTTGCACTGAGGACAGTGCAAAAATAAGGGGAGGGGATTGTAATACCCCAAGGTCGATCCCCTGTGAAATGTAATGATGTTGTAGGTTGGTGAGCCAAGTAATTACAAGCTGGTAGGCTTATGTGTTATTAGGCCGAAGAGCCTAAATGCTAAGGTCAGTGGGCCTGATTTTGTATATGTAATTATGCAAATTATTAATAAAAAACATCGTTGCGTGCAGACCGACCACGAAGAAAGAGTGTTGGGGGATGAAGCTCCACTAGGTAGGGAAAGGGATGGGACTGAGAGGCTAGGAAAGAGGGGCTAAGCTAGGGGGCTTAGCCCAAGGGAATATTATAATATATTCCTGATTAATGAAAATATTAAAGTGGGGAAAATTAAATCGAGTTATCCTAAGTTCCTGGGAAATGGAAACAAATGCTAAATGGAGTGCATGCAGCTCCAGGAAGACATGTGTCGACCTGGGTGCATGCAGTTAAAGTTGGAGAGTCATCTTTTTGGGGGGGTTTCGCTCCCCATTCTTCCATCCTTTGTCGAACTCGTTTGGCCTCCATCATTGACCTCTACATATTTTTCACGCTCCCTGAGACCAGTAACATGTGGAGTTGATCTGTGTTCTCTTGTGAAGCCCGACACATTTGTATTCGCCTGAGTCATGTTGTGTCTTAACGTTTGATTGTTGTTGTTTTCGGTGTCCATGCCATTTTTTGTTGCTTCCATCACCCGTGTGTTAACAGAATGTTGTTGTTGTCGATGTTGTCATCACCCTGCTAGAACTGAGTTGAAGTGGTTGAAGAGGCAAGTTGTCAGGCCTATGAGCAACTCTCTCCAGGTGAGAGAGTTTGTTGGGAAGTGATTTTCTCCTAGAGAGAGTCCAACACCAGCTACGGAGCTCTGAGAAATCCTTATCCGACCTGTTGCCGAGACCTTGAAAAGAGAAGTGGAGCAGTGAAGGTGCATATTCCCGGGGTGAAACAGGCATGTGGAGAATGAGAGTCTGTGAGTAGTGGGCGTAAGAAGGCTCTTGGAGAGAATCCTTCTAGTGGTACTGTGCAGTTTCCTATAACCTCAACCTAGTCTAAGAATCCCTTGCCCTGGGTGGAGCTTAGTCCCAGCTCGAAGGTGACCCACTGTTGAGCATGATGAGCAGCGTGCTCCAAGGTTGGGAGGTTTATGGAAAGTCTGCACGCAGTTGGTGGTTTTACTCCTGTTAAAAGATAAGTATCATTTATGTGCTTAAATATGTATGTTATGCATGTCTGTGATTCTTGAAATGTTATCATGTGTTTTGTTGCATGTAGGAATTATTGTCAATTCCATTCCAGTCTGTATGGTAGCAATGATTCTGTGTTATTTGATTTAAATTCATTATANCGTTGTCTGGTTTGTTAGTGGTCGAACACGTTACAATATGGTATCAGAGCTAGTTGTACAGATAAGGTATTTTTGTAGTGTTGCCCGACAGAGGTGTGTTGATGGTCGAGGGTGTTAAAACAAATTGGTATCATAGCATAGAGAGACGTCTGGAAGTGATGTTGCCCGGCTTGTTGGTGGTTGGGGACATTACATCTTGTCAAAGCATTTATCGAGCCAACATTATTGTCGTTTTGTATCCTATTACTCATTCTCTTTTTCTATGTGGTCAAGTCATCTATTTCCATTGTTGGTCTCTAAATCAATGGAAAAATTCTTGACAATAGTAAAAGGGAACAAGAAACGAAATATTATAGATTACGGTTCCTACAAGACCAAAGATATTAATGCTCTACATTCTTCCTAACTAGTGTATTATTAATTTACCATTTCCACTTCATTTTAGTTTACAACAAAGAGTTTATGCCTACTATTTGAACTTACCAAATATTTTTGATGGAATGGACTCTAATTTCCACGATCAATGCTCTCCAAATAACTTCTTATTGTTATGGTGCAACATTTGGGGAGGACTGGGGAGAAATGGAAGTCAAGAAGGATCGATTTGGTGTCAAATACTTGGATGAAGTGTATGAGTCTCATGGATGCCTTGATGAAGTTGAAGGTGTAATATCAATGCATTGTCAAGTCTCAATTGTTCTTTTCTCAGTAGTGCAAGATAATAAATAGGTCGATAAATAGAGTTTTATTAATGGCTACCATTAATGTCTACAGGGACATAAAATAGAATTCAATTTTTGAAATGGCATGTGTAGTGTCAATATCAAGATGTGCAATGTATTTATAACAAATTAAAACCTTCTCCAAGAAACCTCAAAAAATACGAAAATATATTTTAGCACATCAAATCAAATTGTAAGGTAAAATAACAAATTTTATTTTTTCATCACCTACAATAACACTAAAAATAGTCTAATCAATATGTATTGTCCAATGAGATTTCAACTTAAAAATAATAATTTGTATTATAAAAAGAATTGATCTTCTAATACTTAATTGAACATTAGAGATTTGCTCTTATATGGGGTGGCATCTCGTGAGAACACGACACCTCCCCACATGGAGGGAGAGGACATCGGCAAATACTAGGTGACGCAATGCGGGTTCGAGAGATGGTGTATTGTGAGTACATGAATTAAATAATTTTTCATGTTGTTTGAAGAGAGATCGATGTTTTGATGATCACACGTTGATGGAGAACACATCCCAGGGAGTGTCCCAAAGTCATCAATGCATAGAGGGAGTTCAATGCGAGGTTTAATGGCTAGTTCGGCTAGCTAGAGGAATGATGACCATGCATCATTTCAACACATGCCAATTTTATGGTTCCGAGAGGGGATTCATTGTTTAGAGTAGCTAGAGGAAGGAATATGAGGAAGTCGAATTTGGAGGAAGAGGTTAGTTTGTGCACCACCTGGTCCTCTGGATAGTCTTGAGAAGCTTCCCTTCATACTTCCACCACAGGTGGTTAGTTTTTCTTTATTTCCTGGTCTTTGTTGCTTTGTAGCTTTCATTATTGGGGGTGTTGATCTTTGGGGGGATTGTTCAATCCTGAAGGCAAAGCTTTGTTCTTTGCGGGATCTTTGTCCAAACAGGGGTCGATGTCTCATCCTAGGGAAGTGGATTTTCTATCTATAGTCCCTCACTTGTCTGGCGTTTTCTCTTTGGTTAAGAGGGCCTAGGTTTTGACCTCTCATTCCTCGTTGAGCCCTCCCTTGCTTCTCCTTTTAGAATTTCCTTTTGCTAGTTCCCTTGTATCTGCTTAGATATTTATAAAAGGGTTTGATCTTGTTGGTCTTGATGTTCTCGGCTCTCCAAAGCTTTAACATGTTCCTGAAATGGTGAATAGGGGAAATAACCTCCCTCGGGATCCCGCTATGTCTGACACCAAGGGTGAAAAGGTCCTGAACTCCGGTGCATCTAGAGTAGACAAGAAGAGAAAATATATGACTAGGGCACAGAAAGAAGCTTGCAAAGCAAAATAGTTCTACCACTCCAACTACAAGCTTGAGACCAAGGAGGAGCTGCAAAATCTTGAAAAGCTCCCTCACAAGAGGAAATAGGACATAACTAAAGGACAAATTGAAGCAGAGCTCTAGCCAGGATTTTCAATATCTAGAGACACAAAACTATATAAAACAACAAAATTGTATTGGGTTGTCAAATCACTTCTTGCTCAAGTTATGGAGGAAATAGACGCACAACAGAAACAAAGCCTAGCCACGATGGATCAAATGGACAAAAGAATCAGTGTTGGATTTTACCACTATTAAGAAGATCCATTAACAATCCAGAATCAGAAAAGGTATTCTTTATTATATTGTCAATATATTCCTATAAGATGCCGACAGAATAGAATGTAAATTTGGGGAATATTCTGTTATGGATAAGAAGTTTGAAGCATTGGACAAATATGTTCTTATAGTCAAATTCAAGGCCTCAACAAATCAAGGAAAAAGGGGAACATATAGGAAGGGGGAAGGGGGAAGGAGGTCAACAAGATTCAAAAGGAGGCCCCTCAAATTCAATTGAGGTGGAAGAGAAGACAAAACAGGGAGAAAGCGGCCAATAGTAGGCAATTCAAAGTGCCACTTCCCCACACCCACCTAAGTAATTTCATCCTAAAATATGCATGATAATATAAGCATTGTTGTTGGTATTGTTCATAATCTTCAGATAGTCCAGGTACTTGTAATCTTTGTGTATAAGCAGGTAAATAGCAATAGAACAATCATAAGAATAGCTATTTAACTGATAAAATAGTATGGTGACATGTTCCGCCACACCTTGTACCCTAGTTTCCTCAAAATGGTAGGCTACAGGATGTGTTGAGTGTAAAATTATATGCATAATAGGAATATAGAAACTAGCTTACAAAAAAAAGAACATTAGAGATTTGCATGAAATTTTTCGTCAACCATCAAGTAATAGGTAGTCAACAGCCTTGCTGGATGCTAAGTACCGTGCCTTAAGGCAGGGATAATTAGAAAATCATTTTCTTTTGCATTTTAAATTTTTAAAGAGGATCGTGGGATTTCAAATGCTAGAAGGGGATATCTGCTGTCATTTATTGAATTTATGAAAGGGATAATAAGAAAATCATTTGCATTTGCATTTTAAATTTATAAAGAGGACAAGCCCAGTGGGTTAACTCAATCACTTTGAATATACTATTTCAAGTTGGAGTTCGCCATGAGGGTCTAGTTCGGCTGAGGTTCAAATTTAGTTGAGTCCCACTAGGTTGCCAGCCACTATTGTGGCTGGCAATTTAGCGGCCTTGCATCTGGATATTTTGGGGAAGAGGGAGCGATCCCACAACATTTTCTTGGAAAAAGAACTTTATAACGAGGATCATGGGATAACACATTCTAGAAAGGGATATCAGCTATTGTTTACTGATTTTATGCAAGACACGTGACTCCATAGCAACCAAACTCCTAACCATTTGCGTCAAACTAAGTAATAAAGAAAAATAGCTTTAAGAATGCATACCAAAATAACGTATGTTTAACGGCCCGTCAAGGAAAGGAAAAATTTTCAACAAAACATAGAGATGAAAACAAAATTTAAGTATACCAAATTGATTTTCTGTTACAGAGAAAAAATATTTGACAACAATATTTATGCTCTGGCATAACAATTCGAAATGAGCATAGGTCTTCATAAAAACACATTTGAAAGCTGATTAAGGTCGGGATTCTTACTAGATTAGAAATTCATGTAGTTTGGTCTAGTTAAATTATTAACTCTAATATTTACATAATGAAAAACAACAAAATATGGTGTCCAAAAAATATTGATATTTTTAGTGAAATGCATAAGCTAGAAATAACCAATTGTCCTTTTCATGCTTGATATGTTTTGTGCCTATAGGGTACTCCAATGGTGATGAACAAGTTCTACATAGAACTATATATCTTCTCTAAAATATATATAGCTACAGTGTGCATATGATAGGAAAGATATCAATGCATATGTTATACGTTGAATTTGAACACAGGATTTATTACAATAATTTTTTATGCTTTCACAACATTAACCAAGTAAAAGATTCAAAAGTAAACTTTATAAAAATTTATTACTTGCATAAAAAGAAACATATAACTATCATCTTTCAATACAATCTCAAATCAGAGATTGAATCCTGTCCAAATTATTGTACATGCAAGTTCCTACAAGCAACGTGAATCAGAGACAACTCACAAATCAATCTAACATTGTAGGATTTGCCTCGTTACAAAGCATGCAAGTCTCTATCGAAGACAAATATTTTACAATAATGTGGCTGCATGAACCATAGTAATCCTGCTCACCATTCAGATCAAAGAAAGACCATAATATGGAAGATCTACAAGCCAAGAACAATGAAGGCATCAAATTGGACATACACTTGTGCATGGGGTTAAGAACTTCACGTGCGAGGGAGGTAGCGTGTCACTAAGGAATCTAAGTTGTCCGCTGTTCGCCTCAACAATTTTCTTTTAATTGTTAAGAAATTCAAATTATGTCATAATGATTTCAAAACCTATGTTATAGTCTAAAATTAATATCTCCATCTAACTCTCTATCAGTACAGTTGGCCACTGCCCTCGCTTTCCTTTCCATTTATAGCATCTTAAGAAAATCTTCCACTCGATCTTCATCTCATTTTCTAGCTTTAATGTTTACCATTTAAACTTGGTTTTATTTCTAGTTGTAAAGATCCCAAGACAATCTACCTATACCTTTTGTTATTATTGCCTTTTTCCTCCTTCAGCTGTTAACCATATATTTTTATTTAGTGAAAGTTGCAATAATTACACCACATATGCATTTAAGAAAATTCAGAAAACGAAGGGAAGGATACAATTGAGCAGCTAGACTTCCCATGCCTTTCATTTCTTCATTCAATCTGCATTGATCAAGGAAACATGATTAATTTCTTTTCATTTATTAAGAATGCCTTTACAAGCACAGTTCTGCATAAGTTTACAAAAAAGGATTTACATTGGAGCTTCCAGAAAACCAAAGTTACAAACTCTACATCTGGAAAAACATTCAAAGCTTGAATTTCACATTCTGTACATCAAGAAAGATATTGCCAATGCCAAAGTTGGGAATCTAGGATATAAAATAGCAGGAAACTGTTCTTAGTGAACAATATGTAATTTTGTTTTTCGGTTAACAAAAGGACAGAACTTTCATCACATATAAGGTTTCCAAGTTAAGATATTAAATAACAAAATGGGATACAAACAAACATTGGGGCAAAACAGCACAGCTTCAGTAACCTCCTTGGAGTTATCAAAGATATATATGCAATAGGAGCACAATTACATGCACACACTGAAATTGGAACTATGAAACCCCTTGAGGAGAGATGTGCAATATGTAGGGTAAATGCATAAAAGATACCTATGACAAATCCTTTCAAAATAAGCATAATAGAGACAAGGTGCATATGAGGCCTTTATCCAATTACAGATCAAGGCATTAATACAACCACATATCGGTACATGGATAGAGACTGTGAAACCTACAAGGAATATTAGTATGAGAAAACAACATCCATTGTTAACCTCAGGGAATAAAGCCCAAGGATACATTCATCGCAACTGCCAAATATAAAATGCCACTTGAACAACCCTACAATCTAAAAACCTCTTAGTGAAAGAACTGATGGGTTTCATTTTTACCATATGTAATGTCTATTATGAATGAATAATTAAGAATGCTTACAAACAATAGTGTATCATATTTACAAATAAAAACAGTTTACTTATATATTAACTTTGGGTAACACTTGAATCTAGCATGTTAAGCAATAATTAAGCTTGACGTCCAGAAGGGTTGAGTAGGTTCACCCACTGACAAACATTCGATGCTTATAAATAGGTTTGCACGGACCCTATAATGAGAAATAGATGATCTTGATTGATATATCGATCTCAGTTAGCATGTGACTTTCCAAGTTTCCAGGAACCTTCTATTGGGAAAAGAAGCCAAAAATCATCTTTAAAGCATAAATATAAGCTCCTACAACATCTGTTCCAATGTTGAATATGGGAATCTACAGAGTCCTGTAGAATAGTAGAAAACAAAGAGTACGAATCATTGTATGAAGTTTCTTACAAGTTTGCAAACTTTGTTCTAGGCCAACATTTGTAGGACTAGTATGCCCAATTTTTAGATAGTAGGAAACCAACCAATAAGCTCATGACACATCGTATAAAGCCATGTAACTGTAGAAATTTCTGGCAAATGGCTTTTATTGCAAAACAGAAATTTCACCTCTATCCTAGAGGTTTCTCGGATCTTAACCCTGTCAATTTCAGCCTTAGTAATGCTATGAAATAGGATAAAATCGCAGCGGAAAAGATACAATATTTCACTCTATAACAACCCAATCTTCTAGGCAATCCAAGGAGAAAAGATACCAAACTGTCTAGATAAGTTTTCAGTGCTCAAGGGCAACTTATCACACATAAACCAGATCTGAAAACCCACTTTTACAGTAGTAAAACAGCAGATATAGCAGCAGCAAAACAACCCTTAAATTCTTCAATGATGATGTCAAATCACTAAACAAATTGTCCTTTTACTTATGTCCAACCATCAAGACATATATACCTGTAAATAACAATACATGAACATATACGGCTGAAAACCAAATCTGGAATTTGCACAAGTTTTGGATAGCTGAAAACTTTATTAATATGCTCAAGATGAAGTTCAAGAACGTATTGTAGCCTTCTCTCAGGGCTAGTATGAGCCACTAGCTCTCCAAAACTCTTGCAAGGGAAAACCAAGAAAAAAACTAACTCAACCAATGAGCTCCAACATGCATGAATCACTCAAACAAGTCCTCCAAGGCAAGGCATCCTCTTCTTTTCTTCTTCACCAAATATACCCTACGGTTTTATCACAAAACCCTAATCTCAAGATAGAAGACTAGTGCACTCCTCTTCTAGGTCACATCTCTACACAAGAGTAAATAAGAATGAACACACAAGTTATTAAATGATCATCTCAATGTCTTCTTCTTTACAAGAGTAAACCCTAGTCACAAAAGCAATCTCCAACAAAAACATCCTCCTCCCATGTATAACTTCTCCTAGGGTTTCCTCATGAGCCCTAGCAAATCACTCCAAGAAGAAAAGTACAAAGAGAGGAGTATCATGACGATGACAATGAAAGGACTCTCTCCTTCCTCTATATATATGAGAGGTAAGGGAGGCCAACAATACAATGTGGGCCCAAACCCTTACAAAGAACCTACAATAAGCTCATGTATGCCTACACAAATGAAGAGCACCACTCCAAAGGTACACACGTTGATGCAAACCCCCCCCCTAGGGCTCGCGCAACCTCCCGGTCTAGGATCGAATTTACACAGGAGCTGAAGTGGCTCTCGGGTCCTCACAGAACCCTTAGAATTTTTACCACAGGCCTCTTCTTCTCTCACTGCGCGAAAATTCGTGTTCGCAGGGGTCTTCTTACTCCAGCGAAGTCGTGCAAGTGATCTTGGGCCTAAAACCTTGGGCTTAAAATTTGGAAAGCGGTAACTTTGGAACTCCGGAACTTCGGGGCTTCGAAAGATTTACCAACAACACACTCCAATTCTCCTGAACAGCCGAACTAACAAACTCCCGAAGAGTTCAAGGATCAACGGTCCACACTCCTTGCCACGATCTACAACTAAAAGGAACTTCGGGGCTTCGGGCTTTGAGACTTTCTGCAACTCCAACACACAATACCTCCGAACTAGAGAAGGGTCGAAATCCACAAATCTAACAGTTCTTGTTTACCCGTCAACGAACGGTCAGGATTGACTCCGGGGTTCTAGACTTTTCACACCAAAACAACTTTCACCCACAACCTTCCAGATAGTCGAATTCCAAATACTCGGAAATCTACAGACACGTGTACCCAACAACTGACGATTAGGATTTACTCTGGAATTCGGGACTTCGAGGAATTCTCTACTCCACGCAACAACAACAAATTTCTCCCGAAGTGCTAAATCGTCGAACCACTCGGGGATCCAACGGCTCGCACTATGTTCTAGATCCACAGTCTAGATTTACTTCGGGCTTCGGGAATTTTCACACCAAAACAACTTAAAGTTGTCAGAGCAGCGAAATCCGAAGGACTTGGGGTTTTAACAGTCACACTCCTTCTCTTTCATCCAATGACTATGAGGGATTCTGATATCTCCCAAACAAATCTCGTCCACTTGCTTAAAAACAAAGAGATTTCTCCTCTTGAGGACTTACTCTCGCTATCCCTCCTTAAGCTTCGTCACTTTGATGGCTCAAACTCTGGCACACACTTTGCGCTTCTCTCCTGAGCTTGGGACTTGGAAACGTTACCTGGGCACTCTTTGCACTATCTCTCCTCTGAGCTTGGGACTTGAAAAAGTCACGGGCACACTCCTTGCGCTCTCTCTCCTTTGAGCTTGGGACTTGAAAAAGTCACCTGCACACTCCTTGCGCTATCTCTCCTCTGAGCTTTATCAACACTTAACGAAGTGTTGACTCTGTGCACTCTTGGCACTGGTCTCCCCTCTGAGCTTTTATACTCCTGTGAGTATAGGCACACTCCTTGTGCTCGCTCTGCGTAAACTTACGCTATCTCTCCTGAACTATTTGAACCTGTAGACGGTTCGGCCTCCGCACTCCTTGTGTGGACACTGTGCACTCTTTGCACCGAGGTTTCTGAAGAGAAACAATTGAAACTCAAATTAACATTGAGGATTCATTCAACCAACCATTTAGATGCACATACACACACAAACACAGAGATAAATAATATAACATTTACCCCAATTACTCAAAGATAAGCAATCTAAGAAATTGAAAGCAATTCTCCTCTTTTATATTCCTTCAGCTAATACTTACAAGGATTTCAACAGCCTTTAGCATCTTTTAGCTTCTTTTCCCAACCTCTTTTGGGCATAGATTACATTAATTTATACATGAAGGGGCTTCTCGAGCCTTCCCTCCAGACTATTCTAGTGCTTTCATATCACAATTAAAAGCATCCTAACACTAGGCTTATTATAATAAATGAATAATTACAATCCAGATATGAGTCGATGCTCAAAATATGTAAAATCCTACAGGCATTAAAGGCAATTACAATCTCTTGGAGCACATACAATGGCTCTAGCTCCAAGATCTCATGGGATCTTTAATTACAAAGTTTTCAAAATTTAAAGTGACGCACCCTCCTTAGAATCCAAACTAGTTAAGTACGTTGCACTAGATGTTGAGTCGTCCTCCACCTTGCCTCATTAAATGACGACGATGATGCTCTTGCATCATACTCCTCTAGACAAAATATTCATGGACTCATGTCCATGAGCTCCCCCACTGTCTTTCCATGCTTCTGGATGTCGGTTTCAGTTATCCAACTGGCATCTTCTGCTGGATGATTCTCCCATTTAACCAAATATTAATAGTAAACTTTTCCCCTGATTCTTTTAGAAATTCTCTGATCCAAGATCTTTTCTATATGCGGCTTCTCTGCTATGGGCATTTGTCGCTTCCACTGAATCTCCTCTTGATCA
Source organism: Picea engelmannii (assembly GCA_009831015.1). NCBI lineage: Eukaryota > Viridiplantae > Streptophyta > Pinopsida > Pinales > Pinaceae > Picea > Picea engelmannii. The sequence continues at coordinate 29,502 of ML845299.1, forward strand.
TTTGTCCCTTCTGTGTCATCCATCTTGTAAGGGTATAAGTCAGCTACATTAAATATTGGTGAAATTCCAATGTCCTCTGGCAGTTCAATCTCATGGGCATTTGTAGCAAATTTTCTGAGGATTTTACAAGGTCCTATCTTCTTGATCTTCAGCTTATTATATTTCCCTCTTGGAAATATTTCCTTCCTCGGGTGTGCCAAGACTTGATCTCCAATCTCAAAATTCACCTCTTTTTTTCTCTGGTCTACTCTGTTCTTGTATCTCTGGTTGTTATCATGTAGTTGTGTTTTGATTTGATCATGCAACTTTTGCATTTCTGTCGCAAAATCCTTTGTTCCTACACTTCGAAATTCAGTTTGTCCCAAATCTCTCAATTCTGAAATTCCTCTTGGATGCATTCCATATACTATCTCGAATGGACTCTTACCAGTACTCCTGTTTGGTGAATCGTTATATGCAAACTCTGCTTGAGGCAAAATTTGATCCCACTAACTGTTATGTTCAGTTACCAAACTCCTTAGCAGATTCCCTAAGCTTATATTCACTACCTCAGTCTGTCCATCTCTTTGAAGGTGATACACTAAACTAAAAGACAAATTTGTCCTCAACTTCTTCCACAAAGTCCTCCAAAAGTGTCCCACAAATTTGGTATCTCTGTCTGAGACTATACTCCTAAGTAACCCATGCAATCTCACAATCTATTTGAAAAACAAATTCGCTATGTGGGTAGCATCACTAGTTTTGTGACATGGTATAAAATGTGCCATTTTTGAAAATCTGTCAACCACCACAAAGATTGAATCATTTCCCCTCTGGGTTCTTGGCAATCCCAAAACAAAATCCATACTTATAGCATCCCAAGGCTTGTCTAGAATAGGCAATGCTTGATACAATCATGTGTTATGTTTCTTTCCTTTAGCATATTGGCAAATTCTACATTTGTCCACGAACTTCTTCACATTAGACCTCATGCCTGGCCAATAGTATGAAGAACACAACTGTGCATATGTTTTATCATGGCCAAAGTGTCCAGCCAATCTTCCACTATGTTTCTCCTTCAACAAATTGTCCCTCATTGAGCACCTTGGGATACACAATCGGCTTCCTTTGAATACTAGTCCTTCTTGGATCATATACTCCATCCATTGATTTATATCCCTCAACAAAGGATTTCCACACGTTTCGTAAGCTTCCTTGAAATCTGGGTCTTCCTGGTACATCTCCTTGAGGTGTTCAAATCCCAAAGTCTCCACTTGGAATTCCTGCAAGATTAAACATCTCCTACTCAAAGCATCTGCAACTTTGTTAGCATTCCCATTAATATGCTTAATGAAAAAAGTAAAATTCTGCATGAATTCTACCCATTTGGCATGTCTCTGGTTCAATTTCTCTTGTATGGTTATGAACAACAAAGCATGATTGTCAGTGTACAAAATAAACTCCTTTGGCATAAGATAATCTCTCCACTTTTTCAAAGATTGAATTATATAGCATAAAATTCCTTGTCATATTTTGAATACTTCTTCTTAGCATCATTCAGCTTCTCACTGAAATAAGCAACAGGCTTATCATCTTGACTTAAAACTGCAGCAATGGCCACTCCACTTGCATCACATTTGACCTGGAAAGTGTTCTTAAAGTCTGGCAAAACTAAGATAGGTTGTTCTGTTATCTTTTCTTTCAACACTCCAAATCCTTTCTCGGCTTCTTTTGTCCAGTCAAAAGATCCATGTTCCTTCTTTATAGTATCTAGTATGGGTGCACAAATACTGTTGAAATTCCCAATGAATTTTCAATAAAAGCTCGCTAACCCATGAAAACTTCTTACTTCAAACACACTTCTTGGAGAAGGCCACTCTCTTATAGCCCTCACCTTTTCCGGATCCATCTTCAATTCATTCGAAGAGATTACAAATCCCAAATACACAAGTCTTGTCTTCATAAAAGAACATTTTTTTAAATTCACCAACTTTTGATGCTACAACCTTCTCAACACCATCTTCAAGTGTCTTAAATGCTCCTCTTCAGTCTTACTGAAAACTAGAATATCATCTAAATAAGTGATTACAAACTTCCCAATAAAATCTTTTAGCACTTCATTCATTAACCTCATGAACGTACTTGGAGCATTCGTTAAGCCAAACGACATAACAAGCCACTCATTCATTTGTTTTGAATGTTGTTTTCTATTCATCTCCCTCTCTCATTCTTATCTGATGATAACCGCTCTTCAAGTCTATCTTGGAAAAATAACTAGCTCCACTCAAACAATCCATTAAATCATCCATTCTCGGTAAAGGAAATCTATACCTGATGGTTATCTTGTCGATGGCTCTAGAATCTGTGCACATTCTCCAACCTCCATTCTTCTTTGGACTCAACATAGTTGGTACTGCACACGGGCTCAAGCTTTCTCTGATTAGACCTTTATCCAACGACTCTTGGACCTGCTCCTTGACCTCTTCATTCTCATGAGGGGTTAATCGGTATGATGCTTTGTTCGGCAGACTTGCTCCCGGAATAAGGTCAATATGATGATTGATACTCCTAATGGGCGGTAAAGTATGAGGTAACTCATCCAACACAATATCAACAAACTCGTCCAATAACTCCTGAACTTTCATAGGCAAATCATTCATAGAAGTGTTTGTAAGGATGACTTTTGGCTTACATATAACATCAAACTGCATTTCCTAGTCTTTCTTGACTTCTTTCAAGAGCTCCTTCCCACTCATGAGAAGTATACTAGGACTAGCCTCCTCTTTGACACCCTTATCTTCTAATGGCAACAACATATGTTTACACCCATTTTTCTCAAGGATATAAGTATTCTTCTTCCCATCAAGTATGACATTCCTGTCATATTGCCAAGGTCTCCCCAATAGAACATGACAAATATCCATGGGTATGACATCACATAAAACTTCATCCTTATAACTACCAATTTTAAACTCAACTTTACATTGTCGACTTACCATGACTTGATGTCCTTTCTGCAACCACGGCACCCTATACGGACTCGGATGTGTTGTCGTCTCCAACTTTAGCTTTTCCACCATCTCTGTGGATACTAAGTTTTCAGTGCTCCCACTGTTTATGATCACCTTGCATACTCTGTCTCTGGTCTTGCAAGTAGTTCTGAATAAATTGTTCCTCTGGATTGGTTCTCGTACCTCTTTTTCTGGCTTTACGAGAGCTTTCCTCATCATAAGTAATCTTCCCTCTTCAACTGCTTTTGCTTTCATCTTCTTCTCCACATTCCTCTACTGCGCCTCAGAAATGTGAGTTTCTCTAACTCCTGCATTCTTCTTTTCAGTAAATTCCCAAGACATGTGCCCTGGTTTCCCGTAGGCATAACACTTCACTTCTCCTCCTCTGCCTCTTTCTCTACCTCTTGGAAAAGGATTCCTTCCTCAAGAGTATCTTCTTCTAGAACTTCCTCTTCTATTTGTCTGACTGTTAAATCCTTCAGCTTCTCCCCTGGATTTCTGGAACTTCTCTCTGGTGATTCCTCTTCCTCTGTTAAGATTCTTCCCCATGTTCCTCTGACTCTGCTTCCTTGTCAATTTTTCTTCTTCCTTCAGGGCTACCTGATAAGCATCTTCTACAGTCCTCATTGTTATCATACTAATCTCATCCTGGATTTCATAACTCAATCCATTAATATACCTAGCAACTTTCTCTTCATCATTCTCCCTGTGTCTTGCTCTTATATTCAACTTATAAAATTCTTCAGTATACTCCTTCTCCGACAAACCTTTCTGTCTCAGATTATGCAACCTTCTGAACAAATTTAGCTGATAATCCTTGGGTATGAATTTAGCTTTGAGCTTAGCTACCATTCTATCCCAACTCTTAATCTTGGGCTTACCTTTTCTCCTTCTATTAGCTTGCAACTCATCCCACCATAAAGCTGCATGTCCCTTCAATCTAGTCACTGCATGCTTTACTTTCTTTTCATCATCAATCTCCTCATAGTCATAGTACTTGTCTAAAGCACTTATCCAGTCAAGCAATTCCTCTACATTCAAATTACCTTCATACATCGAGACTTCCATCTTTGCTCTGGTCCCCAGCTTGGCAACAGCTCTCAGCAATCGCTCCTTTGTTGCTTGTTCTCCTACAACTTCTTCTTCTTCTATATCTTCACTTTTAGCTTCACTAACATCACCAGTCTCGGGTGCTCTCCTTTGTGTTGTTTCCATGGCATCCAGCCTTGCACGAAGTTGTCTCATTTCCTCCTCCATAGTTGCAATGACTACAGGTCTCTCCCTGCGTCTCCTTGGTGGCATGACTCTAAATATTTCTTCTCACAGAGCTTATTCATGCTCTGATACCACTTGATGCAAACCCCCCATAGGGATCGCGTGACCTCCTAGTCTAGGATCGAATTTACACAGGAGCCGAAATGGCTCTCGGGTCCTCACAGAACCTTTAGAATTCTTACCACATGCCTTTTCTTCTCTCACTACGCGAAAATTCGTGTTCGCGAGGGTCTTCTTACTCCAGTGGAATCGAGCACGTGACTTCGGGCCTAAAACCTTGCGCCTAAAATTTGGAAAGAAGTAACTTCGGCACTCTGGAATTTCGGGGCTTCAAAAGATTTACCAACAACACACTCCAATTCTCCCAAACTGGTGAACTCCCGAAGAGTTCAGGGATCAATGGTCCACACTCCTTGCCACAATCTACGGCAAAAAGGAACTCCGGGGCTTCGGGACTTTCTGTGATTCCAACACACAATACCTCCGAACTAGCGAAGGGTCGAAATCCACAAATCTAACAGTTCTTGTTTACCCGTCAAAGAATGGTCAAGATTGATTCCGGGCTTCGGGACTTTTCACACCAAGACAACTTTCACCCACAACCTTCCGGATAGCCGAATTCCGAATACTCGAAAATCTATGCACACGTGTACCAAACAACTGATGGTCAGGATTTACTCTGGAATTCGTGACTTCACAGAATTCTATACTCCGCGCAACAACTACTAATTTCTCCCGGAGTATCGAATTACCGAACCACTCGAGGATCCAAAGGCTCACTCTGTTCTAGATCCATGGTCTAGATTTACTACAGGCTTCGGGACTTTTCACACCAAAACAACTTAAAGTTGTCAGAGCAGCGAAGTCCGAAGGATTTGAGGTTTTAACAGTCGTGCTCCTTCTCTTTCATCCAACGGCTGTGAGGGATTCTAACATCTCCCAAACAGATCTCGTTGACTCGCTTAAAAACAAAGAGATTTCTCTTCTTGAGGACTTACTCTTGCTATCCCTCCTTGAGCTTTGTCACTTTGATGACTCAAACTCTAGCGCACACTTTGTGCTTCTCTCTTGAGCTTGGACTTGGAAAAGTCACCTGCGCACTCCTTGCACTATCTCTCCTCTGAGATAGGGACTTGAAAAAGTCATCGGCGCACTCCTTGCGCTCTCTCTCCTTTGAGCTTGGGACTTGAAAAAGTCACCTACGCACTCCTTGCGCTATCTCTCCTCTAAGCTTTATCAACACTTAACGAAGTGTTGACTCTGTGCACTCTTGGCACTAGTCTCCCCTCTAAGCTTTTATACTCCTGTGAGTATAGGCGCACTCCTTGTGCTCGCTCTACATAAATTTACGCTATCTCTCCTGAGCTATTTGAACCTATAGACGGTTCGGCCTCTGCACTCCTTGCATGGGCACTGTGCACTCCTTGCACCAAGATTTCAGAAGAGAAACAATTGAAACTCAAATTAACATTAAGGATTCATTCAACCAACCATTTAGATACACACACACACAAACACAAAGATAAATAATATAACATTTACCCCAGTTACTCAAAGATAAGCAATCTCGGAAACTGAAAGCAATTCTCTATATTCCTTTAGCTAATATTTACAAGGATTTCAGCAACCTTCAGCAGCTTTCAGCTTATTTTCCCAACAGCCTCTTTTGGACATAGATTACATTAATTTATACATGAAGGGGCTTCTCGAGCCTTCCCTCCAAACTATTCTAGTGCTTTCATATCACAATTAAAAGCATCCTACCACTAAGCTTATTACAATAAATGATAATTACAATCCAGATATGAGTCGACGCTCAAAATATGTACAATCCTACAGGCATTAAAGGCAATTACAATCTCCTGGAGCACATACAATGGCTCTAGCTTCAAGATCTCATGGAATCTTTAATTACAAAGTTTTCAAAATTTAAAGTGACACGCCCTCCTTGGAATTCAAACCAGTTAAGTGCGTTGCGTTGAATGTTGAGTCGTCCTTCACTTTGCCTCATTAAATGACGATGGTGATGCTCCTGCATCACACGTCATGCTCCAAGGTGATGTTGTACACAATAAGGGCTCCAAGATGATTTAGCTACACAATATGTGTCCACACCCCTCTGTCACAAGCCCACACAAACTCCATGCCTCCTCCTAATCCATGTACTCCATTCGGTCCATTGCCCCTGCATGGACACTATCACAGCCCGAGCATTCTCGGGCCAACTCCAAGCCTCCATCTAGGAATCCAAGCTACCCCATGCTATCTAAGGCCTGATGCCCTCCTCCAAATGCACAAAGCTTCTCCTCCTATGTAGGGCATTCTCCAAGTAAATGAACCTCTTCATGTGACCACAATGAAAAACATCCACCAAGTTGTCAAAGGAACTCCAATGCCCTAGGGAAGAATGCCAACCCAGCACCTAACTGAGGTCAAGCAACAATTGAGCAAATTGTCTCCAATGTGCAAATCCATCACAAACCATCTCCCATGTGTCAATCCATCTCAAACCATTTGAACATACACCATGTACCCCAAATCTCATGAAGCATCCCAAAACATGGTGTAAACACTTTCGTAGTAACCTGAAAGGTAACACTCCCTCTTTATAAGGAAAGTGTTTACACCAACACCAATCAACTCCCTTTGGAACTCCACCAAACCTGCCACCTATAAATCTGTACCTACTGCAGTCCTAGAATCAATCACTATCACCTACCAAACTATCACCCATGCTATCACAATATCTCGATCCTCCAAAGAACATTGACCACTTGTGAATATGAAGGGACATAATCATAGAACAAAAGTAACCTCCCAAACTCCATCATCCTCCAAGTTAACATCACGGACCTAAATCAAAGAACACCACATCATGAGTTGTCCAAGACATCCTGTAAACATAATCACATCTCTATGCAAGACCAAGACAAGTGGATCACATCTATCAAAGTCACAAAGATAGAAATTTACACAAGTCAACTCCTTGATCCTGGAATACCAAGCTCGTGGTAAACATAACAACCTATGCAAGGGCATCAACAACCTATCCACATGAGAAT
>ML845300.1:0-12498 GCA_009831015.1 Picea engelmannii
CTTATTTCATGAATGTTTTATTAGTGGCCTTAAAGACAACATCCAAGCTCATGTCCTAATGGTTCACCCCCAAACCTGGTTTGAAGCTACTCACCGACCAAGGAAGCATAACCGGTAGTATCTTCTCAAATTGAAAATCCCTCCTTTATTCCCTTTTCCTAACCCACCAATCCATCCCCTCCTCCCCCTCCTCTTGAGATCTAGAAAATAACCTGGGCAAAATTGGTTGAATGCCAACTTAAGGATCTTTGTTACAACTGTGATGAAAAATATTTTATGGGGCATAAATGTAAGGAGTAAAAAAAATTTAGGGCCATTTTTGAGGTGATAATGACCAAATTGCAGGTGAAAAATTTAATGACTCCCACAAGACCTTCATGGATCTCTGGGATACTCTTGAAAAACTTAGGAGCTTTGCTATGAAGGCCACCTGTATTTGACCAAATAGTCCCCTTTTAAATCCATTGTTCTCTCTGAACTTCATGCTTTGCCAACAACAAGGAATTCTAGATTTCACAACACATATGAACAGATCAAACACTCATTTTTTTGGGAAGGCATGAATCACAAAAACCACACTTTTCTAGCTGAATGTGATACTTGCCAACACAACAAGGGAGAAATAATCAAAACTCCAGTCACACTAGAACCTCTCCCTATTCCACCTGCTATATGGACACATATCTCTATGGACTTCATTGTTGGATTACCTAAATCAAACAATAAACCCATCATCAATGTGGTCGATCACCTTTCTAAATATGCTCATTTCCGTGCTCTCCAACACCCATTCATTCAAAGCCTCCATAGTGGCCCAAGTTTTTATGGAAAACATCTTCAAACTCCATGGAATGGCCCACTTTACAGTATCTAATCATGATCCAACTTTCACAAGAAGCTTCTGGTAAGAACTATTTAGGCTCCAAGGTACCCAATTGCATCTCAACACTGCCCATCATCCCTAGACTGATGGTCAAATTGAAGCTATAAACAAGTTCTTGGAAGCATATATGTCATGCTTCACCTCCAAACGACAATCTCAATGGGCTCAGTGGTTACCACTAATTGAATGGTGGTACAATACATCTTATCATGGTGCTACTCGCATGACTCCATTTGAGGCGGTTTATGGTCAAAAGCCACTTTCGGTATTATCTTAACTTCCTGGTGTCTCCATGGTCCAAGAGGTCGACATAACCCTTACAATCCGCATTGATTTTCTATGTACTCTCAAAGAGAATTTGGTCTTGGATCGGAATTGCATGAACCAACAAGTTGATTAGTGTCATTTCGAACGTCAGTTTTTTGAAGGGGATCAGGTGTTTCTTCATCTCCAACCTTATAAGCAAACTTCTCTCAAAGCTGATCATTGCTAGAAAATTTCTCCAAAGTTTCATGGGCCTTATAAAATCCTCAAGGACATAGGGCCCATGAATTACAAGTTATCTCTTCCCAGTCTCTATAAGCTCCATATAGTCTTTCATGTGTCTTTATTAAAGAAAGTGATTGGAACCAAGTGCCAGCTATAAACTAGTCTCCCATAATTGGATGAAGAAGGATCCATTTGGTTGTAGCCACAATCAATCCTATCCCAATGCAAGCGTCGTCTCCATGAACACACTATTCATGAATTTTTAGTACAGTGGAAGGATACAACACTTGAGGATGCCACATGGGAGCCAAACACCATTAGCAAATAAGGCCTATGTGATAATGTGAACATGACTAATGTAACAAGACTTACTATAAGGTTCCGCCTCTAGAAATTTATTCCTCTAGAATGTTCTCTGTAAGATAGGAATAGTATAAATATGGGTAGAAAGCATGGAAAAGGTTGTCTTGGAAATCATTTGTACTAGAGCTTTTCTTTACAGGAGGTTTCCCCCTCGAAGAGGCACGTGAAATTTTCTCTCAAGATAATAAAGGTATCATTATTTGGATCTATATTGTTATTGTGTTTATTGTTTCGTCTCTTTCTGTTAACTAATTTGGTAAAAATTCTATTACTGCTCTACATATTTCCTTTTCGTATGTTACATGATGATATGCAAACCTATGATTTCATCCTCATGGATGTGAGATCCCTGGGCATCCTCCATATCTATAGTCCTCATATAGTAACCATAAATTTTATGTTTGTACCTCTAATTTTTCAAAAATGTGCATGCATTAATTACTGTTAGAATTATGCATATTGTAAAATATTTCATTAATTAGGTTACATGTCATCCTTAATTTGATTTTATGGAGAAAACATATGTACTAATTGACGGGTGCCTAAAATGACATATCTCCAACACCCATCTATACCTTTTTGTTTATCATTTCCCATCTATCATTCCCTTTTTGACACCTCCTTTATCCAATTCATCACACTTATCACTAAGGTACAAATCCTCTTCCTATATGCCATTATTATGTTACTTTTGCATAATTCTTCTAAGGAACTCGTTATTTTCAAGTCACTAATATTTCTGCATAGGAAATCTAACAGCTGCAACACTTCAAGTGGATGAAACACTTCTTCGCTGCAATTCCAAGCTGACACAATTCTAGGCGCAAAGTGAGTTGCTGCAACTCTAGGTTAAACCCCCCCCAGCTACAACTCAGGATGAATTTGCAGTTGCTGTAACTCTGAGAAAACAGTTACAACTGGAGCATGACTCTCGTGCCTATGACTCCAAATAGGATTTTTGAGTGCGATAGTCAATGAAAAACAATAATAGGCAGCTAAAGGAGGAATTAGTCCATCCTCAGAACATGGCCTAATTTGAACAAGAATGTTGTAACTAGATGAACAACCAGATCCTCACAGCTATCCATCGGATCATTGTATAATTTGGAACAATATTAATAGTGTATAAAAACCTTGGCTCCTCAGAGCTCAGGGGAGGAGATTATTCATACACATACATTTTGTTGTTGTATCTTTTCAATTCGGAAATATAAGTTCCTATTCTTGCTTTCACATATGTGTTTATGCCTTAACGATCCTGTGATTATGGTGTGATTAACCAGTACCATGTCTAAGGGGTAGGGCCCCCTCTTTAGCTAGGTACTTCCTGTACAGTGGAAGTAGAGGTTAGCATTTTTATAGTATTCAGTTTGATTTCCATTTGATTTTCATTTGCTCTAACTTCATACTCATAGTGTCATTGATATGCAGTGGATGTTTATTTTAATTTACTGTTATTTCAGTTCATAGCATAACTTAATCGCTTCAACAATTATTCTGTCGTTCGATTTTCTACCAGTATTAGATTCACAAGACAGTGTTATAGATTCCGTGTGATTCAATTTTCTAGTTTGAAGCTGTAATCTAATTGCTGATTTAATTCTTCTGAAATGAGACAACTCTCTGGTTTGATTGCTGCAACTCACATATTTTTAGCTTATGTCATAAATGATTTCTATTGCTGCGACCCGCGTGTTCTGTCACAACCACATCCATTTCTATGATTATGATAGTCCAAATTATTTTCGTGCTACAACTTTGTTGTTGCAATTCACGTTGCTCCAGCTTCACTTCCAACTACACTTTCTTTCATTTATTCTCCAAAAGTTATAATCTTCAATAGATCGGAAATTGGCATCGAATATAACAAACACTTAATTGTTGCAAAAACACATCTTCATTATACTTGACAATGTAACCAATAGATTGTAGCATAATTTTCATTTATGCAAGAGTGCTTTCAATTTCTGCAAGTGTGATTTCATTTCTACAAGAGTACTTTCCATTGCTACTAGTGGGATTTCATTTCTGCAAGAGTGCTTTCAATTTCTGCAAGTGTGATTTTATTTCTGTAAGAGTGATTTGAATTCCACAAAAAGTGGTTTCTATTCTTGCAAGCGTGACTTCAATTTCATATAAGAATGCTATTTAATTTCTCGCAGTTAAGACCATAGCTTGGTGACTCAATTAAAGTATTTTGGATCTCAAAATTGTGACACTAAAAGTGATACAATGCTATAGTCCAACAACACTCTTCTTGCATAGATTGTGTACGACAGTTCACAAGTTCCATACGAACCCCAGATTGATAGTTAAATGCTCAAATCTTCATTTGATTCCTAAATTAATTAGAAATAAATTGAAAAATCTATCATTTTTGGCACTGTTACCGAGGAACTGTCAAAAGAAAATAATCTTGTGTGGTTGTGTAGATTTTCCCTTCATTCTGTTTGAATAATTGTTTTGTAATTTATAGGATGTTTTCCTAAATTTTTCTATTCCCAGAAGTAGAGATCAACAAGGTAGATTTGTTTGCTCTTCCAAAAACCCCCGAAAAACTAACAATGCAGGTCAACCTCAAATGAGGAAGGAACATCACCCACCAAACTACCTATCAACTACCACTAGTTCTCTTGACAAGAAGAAGCCCGAGGCATTCTGTCAGGAACCAAAGACTGTACAAGGATCCTTACATACTGGGACCCCATTATCCAAGGAACAAATCAACGTGCAATATCATTCATAAGAGTTCCTTTTTCTCGAGGAACCTTGGGAAGCAGGGGAAAAACCTCATGAAGAAATGGCTCATGAGGTTGTTAAGGAGGAACCCACTACCTTCAAAATCCCAATCAAAGAAACATATGAAGAAACTGATATGAAGAATATTCCTCACTCAATGCTGCTAAACTTTCATGGGCTATCTAAGGAAGATCCTGATACCTTCCTCTTCAAGTTTGATGTACTTTGCAGAAGCTACAACTATGTGACAGACATCGAGAAATTGAAGCTCTTTCCTGCCACACTTAAGAGCGTCGTGTTACGATGGTTCATGGGCCTTGGAAAGGAAAAAAATTGGTCGAGGGACTAAATGATGAAGAAATTTATGGAAAAATATCAAGACTACTGCAAGGATAAGGAAATAAGGGAATCTTTCAAGATGATGCAACACGAAGATGAGATCTTGGAAGACTACGTCAAGCGATTCACCTATAACCTACAAAGGGAAAGATAGGGGGACTTGGCTCCTGAAATGCAATGTGTCTTATGTTTTAGAGGAATCCGAGATGATTTTATAGAATTCCTCAACCTTATGGGCGGGGGAGACGTTTCTCAGTTGGAATATGATATCATCTTGGAACTTTTCCATAAGTATTCCAGAGGCACATCTAAATTAAGAAAAGGGACGAGAGACATATTGGCAAGGATAAGAAGGACTGTTAGAAGTGAAGTAACAAGGGAAAAAAATGGGAACATGTTGGATAACTTCAAGATTGACCTATTCAGTTCCCTAATCTCTCAACTGGATACATTGCAGACAAAAAAGAAGCAGGAAGAAATAGAATGAAGATTGACCATCATTTTCCCAAAGTGTAGAACAAAGCATCCAAAAAGGGAGTGTCCGTTGTATCAAATCGAAGTATGTGGAATATGTAGCGAGGACTATGCTACACATAACTTTCCATCCTTTCCTAGATTTAAGGCCATCTATCAGAAAACAAAGGAACCATAACAATTGTTCTACATCTCTTAAAGGCGACCCTGACAACCTAAACCTCAAGGTATGATCTCAGACCAATCACAATATTTCAATTCATATTGGACTAACCCTCCTATGCAATATGCTTCTCAACCATGGAGTATGCCAACTCAACAATGGGTAGATCCTCCTCCTAGTCAGCTATGGAAACAAGGTTGGAGAAATACCACCATGGGAGGACCATAACAACCTATGAAACAACCACCCATGCAACTTATTCCTTCACTCGAGATGCAGACATCTACATCCACCCCTCCTCAAACACATTTTCCTACAAAAACTATGCCTAACCCAAATAATGAGAGGCTATCCCAACCAATGCAAGCTCCTGGACTTGAAACCAAACCAAGTTACTCTATCTCTTCCCTGGACTGTAACGATATTCATCTTAGATCTGGAAAGGCTCTAACCAAGGACCAACCTCACATTAGCATTGGAGATCTAAATGAGGAGGTCTTGTTATCCCCAACTCCTAGGGATAACTTAGGATATGATGTATCGATTCCCTTAGGTTGCATACATGGAGTACCGAAAGACAACTTGACCAACAATGTCCAGTTGCATAGACAAAGACCCACCTCACCACCACAACTCTAGGTTCGTCACAACGATATCCACCACATTTGCTAGCCACCGGAAGACATTGTGTCTTGCTCCATGAGGTACAAGTTAGGTATTATGGTGAGTGTCATTTCAATATTTGAGGCATTTGAGTTTATTTCATCTATTACTGCTTTTGATTATGTGACATTTTCTTGGACATTATGCTCTTTTCTCTATTTCACTTTGGTGGTTGACATTGTGCCCTAGTAAGTGGGCCACCCTTAGGGATATGTATGCTAATGGGAGGTGTTTTTGACAAGTCATCGTGCCATTCCCGACCATACTTTTCACTTTCCACACTTCATCCCCTAATCTCCTCACCTTTTTGGATTTTCGGGTGTATTGACCCAAGAAGGGCTTGTCCCTTATTTCATGGGAAGAAGGGGCTAAAGGCCCAAAGGCTTGTAGCTAGAAAAAGATAAAATCCAAACCATTAACCTTCTAGATGATCACCTAGGGATACCAAGGATAATGAAATGTCTGTCATAAGAAACTAATGGGACCTGCAAAACAATAACTAATAACAAAATGCCAACCAGGGAGGAGCATGTGTGGGCACTATTTTTATTGCTTAGGTAGAAGCCCAACACATGTTTCCAACTTGGGGAAGTAGGATGTGACCAGGTTAGAGTCAAGGTGGGCACAATTTTTCATGCTTAGGTAGAATCCCCACCTTGGCTTCAATATGAAAACATCCTAAAGAATAAAAGGCAACAAATGGACATGGAAAAAGGTTGCATTGAAAAGGAAGGTGCAACACACCCTCTACAAAGGTACCCATAAGTGAGACACTACAATCCCCTTGTATGTCATGAAACCCATTCCCGAAAGTTTTTCCCCCATCCATGAAACCTCATCCAGATGACTTAGAAGGAGGTCCCCTCGGGAAACACCCCTAAAATTGAGGTATGATTCACCCAATAGGTCGTTTTATCAACCCTCCCATATCTAAACTCGATAAATTGCAAGGGTCTTTGAGCATTGGTTTATTTTGATGAGGTGTTTGGATGTACTTGCTTATATGGCTCTTTTATTGATTTTATTTACTCATCATGATGCATTTGAATTGAGATCCTTGGAGGGCGTATCCATTTGTCTTTGCAGGACCCAGGTGATGGACAATTTTGGAAGAACAAGCCTAGCTTGGGCTTCCATGGGGCTTGAAGCCCATAGGTTGGGTACTAGGGCCCACATGCTGGATGATGAATACATGACTTTGGAGGTTTAGAAGACATCATGGAGGACCTAACCAAGCCCCTACCACCCAAATGATTTTCGTAAGAAGGTCAAAATATCACCCTTGAGGGGTTGACGTCATAGTAGGGCTAGGGTTTGGTGTTGGTTGAGTAATCTTGGCACATTTTGAAGGAAGGAAGCCATGGATCTTGGAGAAGAGGCTTGTATTGAAGACACTTGGACTTTGGAGGCCTATCTCACCCATATCCTACTCCAACGACTTGCAAAAGTGCCAAAAACATCACCCTAGAAGGGTGACTGTTGAGGAAACGATATGAAATGATCTTACTCAAGAATTTTCAGATTCTTCTTGACTAAAGAAAAATAGACGGGAATATCACCCTATGTTTATAGCCAACAAAAATAACATCATAACCCACAAGTATTAATTGCAAGTGCGTAGGCTAGTCTTTTATCAATAAAAACCTTGTTGGAAATTTACTTTTTATGTAATTTTCTGAATATAACAGTTGCTAAAATAAATGTAAAGACAGAAGTAAAGACACCAAGATGATAATCAAGACAGATGAGACATAAAGCAATCCTTTATTTCATTCCAATTCACCAAAGAGTCATTCTTTTACAAAATTTTATGCAGAAATTTAGGACCAAAGTCAAACTTAGACATCCCCGATGGAACATACAAAAGGACCTTGGACAGAAAATAAAAAACTGAACTCTAAAAGCTGGATCAACTTGCCATAGATTGCTTCCCACTCGACTCTGCATAATAGCCTTTGTGAGTCATGAAAACTAATTCACAAACAAACAATTCTACACAGACTAACAAAGATAGATCAACACCTCTGAAAAACAAGTGTCTGAATGATGTAATTCAGCCCCGAATCTTGCTGTCTACAATAAGACCATGCTATCATAAAAAAAATTAGGCTTGTGATAAATTAAGGAATGAATGAAAATTGAACTATCTCAGCATAAACTCAAAGAGAAAACCTTAGTATGGTTCTCCTTCTATCCTCCTCCTGTTCCTCCCTTTCCTTTTGCCTTTAAACAAATTAGAGTTGGTTGAAGTAGTTGAACCAACTCATTAGTTAAGTTAATTAAAAGACTCAACCAACTTTTAGTTAGGGGGGAAAGTAATAATCATAATAAGGGTTATAATAAATAATAACTAGTAGGTGGGACCCCTTGTGACTCCCTTTAGCTCTTAACAATCATAACATAACTAGTTAGTTAAGCAAAAACACACCTCCTTGTGACTCTCATCATCATATCAACATTTGAAAATTTAGCTCATGATATTTGAAATTATTTTCAAAAAATATATTACTCATATATTCCAAAATAAAACATGTTGTCCAAAAACTTCTGAAATCAACTGTCATCAACAATAGATAAAATAAAAACTCAAAAGCCATATTTCCCACTCTGACATGCAATCTTTCCTTGATTGCTGCTATCACCTTTCAATTTTCCTGAGTTTGCCTTTGGATGCGCTGAGCCTTTAGGCCTAATCTCACTGATCACGTGGGAAAAATTGTCCCTTAAATGCATCTGGGAAGACACGGATTTGTCAGAGCCATTGGAGGGCAAGGAAGGGGTAGTAGTGGCGTTTCCTTTGTCAAGGGCATGGTGGGCCTCGATTGTCAACCTTTTGCTAGCATGAGAGGACTGCACTGGTGAGTGGGCAGGGGTAGCTTGGACAATGGGGTTAATAGGCATAAGAGCAGGTAGGGATAAATTGGGCCAGCCACGATGTTGGGAGACTGTCGGGCGGAAAATATCTTGCCATCCGTCATTTTTAGGAACCTCGGGTTGCAATGAGACATGAGGAGGCACATGGATACTAGGTGCTTGCGGAACTTGGAAAGGAGGCCTTTCAGGCCTAGGTTGGACCACTCCTTTCCCAATCCAATTGAAAAATCCATCTTGAAACAACTGGCCAAGCTCTTGTGAGTCAACATCAAAATGTATGGAGAACCTTCACCTTCTTGGGCCTCTGTTCCAGTTACCTCTCCCTTGGTTTCTTCGGCCATGGCTACCTCGGTTGAAAAAACTCATTCCTGCATGCATGATTGATTAGAAAATAGTCTTTTAAATAACCATACCTGACAATTCTTAAAAATATGAAATATGTTTGGCTTAACAACGTATCAGACTCATGCAATCCAAACCATACAAATTGTTTAACTATTTATCAATGAGCAGTTGGTGAATAAAGGGTCCTAGGATATGTGAGGGGTTTGTATTGAGTGAAACATGATATGATGAGGGGGGGGAAATACGGTTACTACTCAAAGACAACAACAATCAACTACAAACGAAATAAAACATCACTGTAATCCAACCAAGACACTGCTACTTCCAACTGCTTCAACACAAAAAATTTCTTGATTGTAATCAATTTTAGAACAGGGAGTGAAAAATGAATGTGGGAAGGCGATGGGGTTGTAATTAGCGAAAAGAGAAATAATGGTGGGGAATGAGAGTGGGTACTGTTCATAAAATTAATTAAGTAATCCATATAACCATTATGAAAAAGGAAATACAACAACCAAATGCCCATTGTGACCCAATAACAACTACTCTGTATTAACTAGTTCACTGTTCATAACCAAATATCTAACACAATGTCAACAACCAAAACAATATGCATTCCACAACAATCTGTAGGGGAGCTCTATTTTCTCCCATTTATCCATAAGCAATTTCCAAATAAATACACAGTCAATTATTTTCACTTTGCTCATCAAATGCAGGCATACAAATCATGCTTGATTCTGTCTTTACATTTGTTTAATAATTAAACTGCAATGTGGTCATACTGTCACAACACTCGTGCCTATCACTGTTTTAAAATGCATGACATTCATTTAACATACATACTGGACAGTCAACACAATGATCCATATTCATCTTTCAAAGATCCTGGCTTGTCATTTAGACACCCAGATAGCCAATCACCATTTCAACTCACACTATGTTGTGAAACACACAACCATTCGACAAATGCAAGTGTATTTCTATAACTGTACAGGTCCAATATTCTTTAACTCTAAACATTCAAAATTCTAGGCTATCCATCCAACGGAATGAGGTAGCAACAACATACCTGACCTCATAATACAATTAATCAAATTGCAGTAAGCCATGCTAAAAAATAAATCTGTGACTATCTCTGAGGGCACAACCCAAAATAAATATAGCATACACAGTGGGTGACCATAATTACCACAATGCAACATTCCCTTTTGAAAATTTATAACACAATCACAGTATCATTAACTCAACCTATTGTGCCGGGCTATCAATCCAACGCAAGGAGACATCAACATAATTGCTCAAATAAATCAAACTGCAATCAAAACCATGTTGTGTAAAACTCGGCTCATCCTTAACGACACAATTGAATAACCATACTTATACAGGGAATGGAACTGTCATAGTCATCATTGTTTCCATAACCATTTGGCCAAAAAACACATAGTTACAATGATCATTTACTCATGGTGTAACATACAAATGCATCACGCGCGAAACACCATTAATCAATTGTAACTAATGTTGAGTTAACATCCCGATAACTTCAATGCAAAAGACAATGTCTGTGTATCAACCTCAATCATCAATCAACCAACTTCAATGCTGAGCTTATTACCTGGGTTGTCATCATAATCAACAACCTGACCTAACATGTTGTGGGAATCCCACACATACCCATGCATCGACATGAAGCGACGATGTGACTTACTCAATTAAGAACAATACCGGGTTATCAATTCATTTAAACACAAGGAGAGCGACTGTGTATTTGATTTTTCCAATTAACCATGCATAGATTATCCATTGTAATAACACAGACAGTGACTAGATACCAAAATCAACATGATTGTCACATAATCAAATGGGCGAGCCTATAATCAACTCTGTTGACAATACATACCAATCAACAATAACCAATAGTAAACCCGACAAGCCACGACGGTCTTCTCTATCAACCCTCAGGCTTGAGGAGTTAAGGGTTTTCTCTGTGGCCAACACAGGGAGACTAAAGTCGACTCTTCTCAATGGTGAAAACCTCTAAGACTAATGATGTATACACAAAGAACACCACAATTTACTTCGTGGATAGGGTGATGAATCCCGTGACATGAGAGGTTATAACCAGAGGAGCAAGGCTCCATTTCGGCCTTGTAACGATACTTAGAACACGCAGGGTATAACTCTCATGGCTCGCTAGTCAACCAACTACAATGCTGAGGTAGAAACAAGGCCGAGAAGAAACAATATAACCCACTGCCCGACCATTAGTAGCGAAAGCAACCCAATGCCTAAGTGAACAATGCGCAACGACACAAAGTGCTTCCAACCATTAAACCCCATAAAAGCCAAGGACTGGGTATGGTGGCATGAAAAAAGCGTGAAGATAGCCAGCTAGTTAAGAGCAAGAAAACCCTTTAACTAAAACCAACAAGGATGACAGAGAGCCTTTGCGGCCGCTAATGCTCAGAACGACCAACAACAGTAAGACTTCAAACATTATCGCAGAGAAAGCCATCAATGATTCAATCCAAAGAAACTCACAATTTCACATAGTTTCCATACTTAAGGAAAATACAACCCATACATTCGAGCCAATTTCCATTTCATTAACAGAGCAGATTCATGGATGGCCAAAAAAAGACATACCTGTAATCAAAACAACTTAAAATGTGAGTTGTCAGAGCGGTTCCTCTCTGCTCGAAAGTCAGAGCCTAACCACAACAACACAGTTTGAACAATAGCCTGACTAGGGTGACAGCTGGTGGAAGGAGTAAGGGTGATGTGTAGTAAATGCACGTTGCCTCCATCCGGAGTCCATTAACCCATTAGTACACGCCATCCATTAATCCATTAACCATTCATCAAACCAAGCATTGGAATTAACATTGCGCCACCCACATCATATCTAACTTATGCCATAACATAAATCAACCATGTTCCATATAACTCAACAAATTGCATAACCATTAGTATCTATCACTTTGTCAAATGCACCACCCACATCCTATCCTTCCAAAATATACCATATGCATATCAACCGTATAACTCAATCAAATCGCATAACCATTAACTTGCTAGCTAAGATTTAACCATGATCATTTAAATCTTTCATGCATGTAGTGTAGTATATTTGCATAGTTAGATTCCTTGTATTTGTTGCATT
>ML845300.1:21651-49425 GCA_009831015.1 Picea engelmannii
GTTAATTAAAAGACTCAACCAACTTTTAGTTAGGGGGAAAAGTAATAATCATAATAAGGGTTATAATAAATAATAAATAGTAGGTGGGACCCCTTGTGACTCCCTTTAGCTCTTAACAATCATAACATAACTAGTTAGTTAAGCAAAACACTCCTCATTGTGACTCCCATCATCATATCAACATTTGATAATTTAGTTCATGATATTTGAAATTATTTTCAAAAAATATATTACTCATATATCCCAAAATAAAACATGTTGTCCAAAAGCTTATGAAGTCAACTGTCATCAACAATAGATAAAATAAAAACTCAAAAGCCATATTTCCCACTCTGAGATGCAATATTTCCTTGATTGCTGCTGTCACCTTTCGATTTTCCTGAATTTGCCTTTGGCTGTGCTGAGCCTTTAGGCCTAATCTCACTGATCACGTGGGAACAATCATCCCTCAAATGCATTCGGGAAGACATAGATTTTTTGAGCCATTGGAGGGCGATGAAGGGACAACAATGGCTTTTCCTTTGTCAAGGGCATGGTGGGCCTCAGTTTTCAACCTTTTGCTAGCATGAGAGGATTGCATTGGTGAGTGGGAAGGGGTAGCTTGGACAATGGGGTTAATAGGCGGAGGAGCAGGTAGGGATAAATTTGGCCAGCCACGATGTTGGGAGACTGCCGAGTGGACAATCTCTTGCCATCCGTCATTTTCAAGAACCTTGGGTTGCAATGAGACATGAGGAGGCACAAGGATAATAGGGGCTTGCAGAACTTGGAAAGGAGGCCTTTCAGGCCTAGGTTGGACCACTCCTTGCCCAATCTAATTGTAAAATCTGGCCTGAAACAACTAGCCAAGCTCTTGTGAGTCAACATCAAAATGTATGGAGAACCTTGGCCTTCTTGGGCCTCTGTTCCAATTACCGCTCCCTCGGTTTCCTCGACCATGGCTCCCTCAGCTGAAAAAACTCATTCTTGCATGCATATTGATTAGCAAATAGTCTTTTAAATAGCCATACATGACAACTCTTAAAAATATGAAATAGTTTTGGCTCAACAACGTATCATACTCATGCAATCCAATCCATACAAATTGTTTAACTGTTTATCAATGAGTAGGGGATGAATAAAGGGTCCTGGGATATGTGAGGGGTTTGTATTGAGTGAAACATGATATGATGAGGGGGGATAAATACAGTTACTGCTCAAATACAACAACAATCAACTGCAAACCAAATAAAATATCACTGTAATCCAACCAAGACACTGCTACTTCCAACTGCTTCAACACATATTTTTTCTTGACTGTAATCAATTTTAGAACAGGGAGTGAAAAATGAATGTGGGAAGGCGATGGGGTTGTAATTAGTGAAGAGTGAAATAATGGTGGGGAATGAGAGCGGGTACTATTCATAAAATTAATTAACTAATCCATATAACCATTATGAAAAAGGAAATACACCAACCAAATGCCCATTGTGACCCAATAAAAACTACTGTGTATTAACTAGTTCATTGTTCATAACCAAATATCTAACACAGTGTCAACAACTAAAACAATATGCATTCCACAACAATCTATAGGGGAGCTCTGTTTTCTCCCATTTATCCATAAGCAATTTCCAAATAAATACTCAGTCAATTATTTTCACTTTGCTCATCAAATGCAGGCATACAAATCATGCTCGATTCTATCTTTACATTTGTTTAATAATTAAACTGCAATGTGGTCATACTTTCACAACACTCATGCCTGTCACTATTTTAAAATGCATGACATTCATTTAACAAACATACTGGACAATCAACACAATGATCCATATTCATCTTGCAAAGATCCTGGCTTGTCATTTAAACACCCAGATAACCAATCACCATTTCAACTCACACTATGCTGTGAAATACACAACCATTCGACAAACACAAGTGTATTTCTATAAATGTACAGGTCCAATATTCTTTAACTCTAAACATTCAAAATGTTGGGCTATCCATCCAACGCAACGAGGCAACAACAACATACCAGACCTCATAATACAATTAATCAAATTGCAATAAGCCATGCTAAAAAAGAAACTTTGTGACTATCTCCGAGGGCGCAACCCAAAATAAATATAGCATACACAGTGGGTGACCATAATTACCACAATGCAACATTCCATTTTGAAAATTTAAAACACACAGTCACAATATCATTAACTCAACCTATTGTGCTGGGCTATCAATCCAACGCAAGGAGACAACAACAGAATTGCTCAAATCAGTCAAACTGCAATCAAAACCATGCTTTGTAAAACTCGGCTCATCCTTAATGATGCAATTGAATAACCATACTTATACAGGGAATGGAATTTTCATAGTCATCATGGTTGCAATAACCATTTGGCCAAAATACACATAGTTACAATGATCATTTACTCATGGTGTAACATACAAATGCATCACGTGCGAAACACCATTAATCAATTGTAACTAATGTTGAATTAACATCCTAATAACTTCAATGCAAAAGACAATGACTGTGTATCAACCTTAATCGTCAATCAACCAACTTCAATGCTGAGCCTATTACTTGGACTGTCATCATAATCAACAACCCAACCTAACATGCTATGGGAATCCCACACATACCCACACATTGACATGAAGCGACACTGTGACTTACTCAATTAAGAACAATACTGGGTTATCAATTCATTTAAACACAAGGACACCGACTGTGTATTTGATTTGTCCAATTAACCATGCATAGATTATCCATTGTAATAACACAGACAATGACTAGATAAAAAAAACAACACGATTGTCACATAATCAATTGGGCGAGCCTGTAATCAACTCTATCGACAATACATACCAATCAACAATAA
This sequence comes from Picea engelmannii, assembly GCA_009831015.1. Classification (NCBI taxonomy): domain Eukaryota; kingdom Viridiplantae; phylum Streptophyta; class Pinopsida; order Pinales; family Pinaceae; genus Picea; species Picea engelmannii. The sequence goes on from ML845300.1 coordinate 24,513, forward strand.
CCAATAGTAAACCCGACAAGCCACGACAGTCTTCTCTATCAACCCTCAGGCTTGAGGAGTTAACGGTTTGCTTTGTGGCCAACACATGGGGACTATAGTCGACTCTTCTCAATGGTGAAAACCTCCAAGACCAACGATGTATACACAGAGAACACCACAATTTACTTCATGGACAGGGTGATGAATCCCGTGACATGAGAGGTTATAACTAGAGGAGCAAGGCTCCATTTCGGCCTTGTAACGATACTTAACACACACAGGGTATAACCCTCGTGGCTCCCTAGTCAACCAACTACAACGCTGAGGTAGAAACAAGGCCGATAAGAAATAATATAACCTACTGCGTGACCATTAGTAGCGAAAACAACCCAATGCCCAAGTGAACAATGCGCAGAATACAAAGTGCTTCCAACCATTAAACCCCATAAAAGCCAAGGATTGGGTATGGTGGCACAAAAAAGTGTGAATACAACCAACCAGTCAAGACCAACAAAACCCTTCAACTAAAACCCGCATGGATGACAGAGAGCCTTTGCGGCTGCTAACGCTCAGAACGACCAACAAGACTGAGACTTTAAACATTCTCACAGAGAAAGACATCAATGATTCAATCCAAAGAAACTCACAATTTCACACAATTTTCGTACTTAAGGAAAACACAACCCATACATTCGAGCCAATATCCATCTCATAAAAAGAGCAGACTCATGGATGGCCAAAAAAAGACATACCAGTAATCAAAACACCTTAAAACGTGAGTTGGCCGAGCGGTTCCTCTCTGCTCGAAAGTCGGAGCCTAACCACAACAACACAGTTTGAACAATAGATCGACTAGGGTGATGGCTGGTGGAAGGAATAAGGGTGACATGCAATAAAGGAATGTCACCTCCATCCCCAGTCTATTAACACATTAGTACACGCCAACCATTTATCCATTAACCATTAATTAAACCAAGCATTGGAATTAACATCGTGCCACCCACATCATATCTAACTGATGCCATAACATAAATCAACCATGTTCCATATAACTCAACAAATCACATAACCATTAGTATGTATCACTTTGTCAAATGTTCCACCCACATCCTATCATTCGAAAATATACCATATGCATATCAACCCTATAACTTAATTAAATCGCATAACCATTAACTTTCTAGCTAGGATTTAACCATGATAATTTAAATCTTTCATGCAATTAGTGTAGTATATTTGCATTGTTAGATTCCTTGTATTTGTTGGATTGCTTTCATTTCTTTCCAGTTGCTTGTATGTGTCGTTTCTAACATGTTTGTTTTGCAGGTCTACTGGTAATAGATCCCATAATAGATAGTAGTGATAATAAAGGATAACATAGGCTATTGTAAATTAAAACTTGAGCCTAGAGCATAAAAAAAAACACAGAACATGCCTTATCCATTTCCCATAAACCAAGATGTTATCACCATGTAAGTAGTGTCGAACAATAGTACAACATCAAATAAGAACTAAACCTGATCTCCAATCTACAAGGGGGTCCCACCTACTAGTATTATTTATCTTTCATAATAATAGGTTTTAGCAACACTTTGCGAGCAAAACTTCGTTGCGATTTTAATCGTCAACAATGACGTCTTACTTTAGGGTTTACTTTATGTGCAAAACATGAATTAAAAAGTATTATTTTGTGTAAAGGGGAAACATAAGGGTTGTTGTCCCCTTATTTTGTGGTTTACCCTAAGTTATGTGGAGAAACTATGTTTATAACATTTTGTATAAATAAATATCATTTGGATCATAACTCTCCCATTATGAGAAGTCTCCTAACTGAAATTTGCACCCTCCTTGGCAAACGTCTATATCTTGTTCTCTTGTTATGGTTTCTTTTAGCTATTGGTGGAAGAAGTAGTGCGCTACCTATCTTGGAGCTATTTTCTTGCATTTGTGGTGGATTATATTGGTAAAATAAGGTTTATATTGTTGTTGCTTGGACTAGGTAAGGAATCTATCTTATTATTGTTTCATTTCTTGGTTACAAGTGTGATTTTCTAGACTTTGTTGGGGAGTATAAGGGTTTACAACCCTACCATATCCATCATTTTTGTCTTGAAATATTTTGTTGGTTAAGGTTTTACTAGGAGAAGTAAAAGGGTTTACACCTTCCTAGTACTTCCTAGTTAACCTTGCTTTCCTTGGGGAGTAAGAGGGTTTACACCCCCAAAGAGATAGTATTGTTAGCTCTTTATTTACTTGAATCCATAACCCGATAGCTAAAGGCACTAATCTAATTGCATTAGAGAAATAAAATCTTGCATTGGTTAATGTGAAAACTCAAGATGTTGAGGTTGTCTAAATTGGAATCAAGTCTATGCTTTATATGCTTGTGTTGATGCTTGAATATGTTAGGATCGAAACGACAAACTCACGAGGATGTAAATCCCCTGTGTTTTTACAGAGATGGTACTCCTCTTTACTTTAAGATTTTCTTGGGACTCTATGTCTTCAGAATAAGGGACTTTGCAGAAGTTCGTTGTGGTAATAAAAGAAATATAAAGATAACAATAAAAATAAAAGGAAAATGTTTTTGTTTTCTATTTTCAAGAAAGTTCCTGAGAAAGGACCAGGAACCGCACACTTTCACACATTTAAAGCAAGTAAGAAAAATTTCATCACATCCATCATAGTTTAAACTAAATATTTCTGATCACATAAAAATAAAAAGAAGATGATTCTCATGCATAAGAGAACTTTAACAGAGTGGACACATGGGTAGCTCAAATAAAGATAATGAAAGATCAGTCTCAAATACTTTATACTCAAAACTCAATGTTACAAAGCACAGTCAAAACTGATCCCGAAATATCTCTCTTGAAATTTCTAAAAAATATATAGTCTGTTACATATTCTTTGAAATTTAAAATGCGTTTGTCTTAAAGACTGGGATTGGGACTCCCGCAAACCATAAAGAAAATATACACAAGAATTAAGCTTGTAGAAGGAATATGGTGGGCGGTAAAGAATATCAAGACCTGCAAAATAAGAAAATAGAAGTTATCAGTCTTGGGTTAAACCTTTCTAGTCAAAGAAGCGGAGTAACTGGATGAATGAACTGATAAAGAAAGAAAGATGTGATCAACGTGAAATTACTATGATGGTCTCTCCTATATTTACTTGCTTGCTGATTTCCTTTTATTATCTTCATTAACAGTTACGGGAACCGTCTCAACTATTTCTTGCCCCGCGTTGGTCAATTTGTCGATCGCTTTCTTGAACCATTCTTCAATATAACTTTTCATTGGTGCCACGTTAATTTCATGATGGATTTTGATGTTGAACAACTCGCCCTCCAAGTCTCTCAAATCAAGGGAAATTCCATGTAATGCTTCCTCAATGCCCTAATTCTAGATGGAATAGTCCACTAGCCAATTGTCTATGTCATCCTCATCATATTCAAGTATACCATATAACTTTTCGACTAACAACCCTTTAAAAATCTCAACTTATTCGTCAAAATCCTGCTTTGTTAGGAACATAGAGTTGAGAATTAGTTTGGGGTATTATACTTCGTTGGTACTTCTGGCTAGGTCGAATTCCACGAGTCTCTTGAATAATTCTTCCCTCTTTGATATATATTCACTGCATGCTTGAACAATATTATTCAATTTTTTTTTATCTTTTCTTTCCATCACGTGTTCAATTGTTTTGTCCGACTTGGGGAGGGCAGATCCTCCTCTCTTCTCCTTAGTTCTGTCATGTTGGAAACTTTGTTTCCAAAGGGTAGTACACCATCAAGGTAAAAACCTTCTTCATTCTTTAGGTCGGCCTTAGGTTGGCCTGCAAATACTCATGGAAGGCATGCACCCTCAAGCCAAAATAAACAATGTTTTTCAAAATTTTCCATGCCTCGGTGATCAATGCCATTCTTTTCTTAATATTTCTCTCTACATAGCTCCCGACTGATGTAAGTAGGCTTGAGGATCCTTTCAATTTAGCAACGGGTGTGGTGGGTCTAACTATTGTCAAAGGACTGGCAAGAAGTGGAAGAGGCATTAAGGCGTCTTCTAGTTCCTTGATCCTTTCTCTCAACTTCGTGTTTTCCTCTTCAAGACCACCAATGGAGTTATCCAGAGCATCTCCAGTTGCTCTGTGAATTTTAGAAATACGGGAAGGCCGCATATCTCTTAGGTCAACCTCTGAACAAGATTTTCCTTTCTTATTCTTCATATCACATTTTTCAATAATTAATTTCTTAGGTTCCATGTCAAAGACAATGCTTTAAAAAGCAAATGACTCTTCTTCATTGAAGGTCTCATTCTCAATGATTTCTAATGATGAATGTTGGTGGGCCATGTTCCCTGGATGATCCATTGTGGGAAATTTTTTCTCAATGTCTGCCTAGAGCTCCATGTCTTCAAGAGAGAAGATATTGATGTCATGTTTTGTGCGGTGTTCTTCTTCCTCTTGCATAACATTCTTCCTCTTCTTTCTCAGAGGAAGTTTGTGCGAGCTCTCAATTTTTCCCGTAGGGGGATTCTTTTCTCCTCTACTACTGGAACTACTATTGGTAACTTTCCTAGTTGGGTGGGCCACTGGAGCATTGCTCTAAGATGTAGTAGTCTTAGGAGTAACAGTTAGGGTCTGGGCGCTCTTCTTGTTGGGACCCTTTCCTTTCTGGTTGTAAAACTCATTAGTACTAAGTAATGTTTCCAAATCACCAACATTGTGAGTATGAGCACCTAAGTTGTTATCTTCTTCTTCACTCAGAACAATATGAATAAATGAATTGCTGAATCCTACTGCCAACATATGTTCCATGAAAATTCCATTGTGGTCAAACCCCTTTATCTTTTCAACATATTTTAGGTTTGCATTGTGGAAGTGGTTCACAAATTCATCGATTTTGTTTATATCCCTGAATATAAAGTCTCCAATTTTCCAAGGCAAGGGTATGAATTTCTTTTTTCATTTCTCATGGAAAAAGTGCAGCCAAAAATTATACTGCCTTTCTACTTCCGTAATAAACATTTTATCAGATACATGGCATGGAAGAAAGGAGAGATTTTCCTTGGAACCGAAAATCCTGATAACATTGTGATCCTCCATCTTCTCCAACGTTCCCTTTTTATCCAAGAATTTATTTGCTTGGTCGGATATTCTGGAGGTATCTTTCCCAAACAATAATCCTTTGAAAACTGAAACAAAATCATTCTAAACTTCATAGAAATGCAAAGAAGATTTGTGTCTCCACAATGCTTGGTACAAGAAGGTAACTGGGTCAAGTTCACAATTCACCATCTTACAGATAGACAATTTTGGAAACTGATAGCAATATTCTATCGCAAAAATCAAATAAAAATCCATCAAGAATTTCTTGTCTTTTTTGTACTGTGACAATTGGGAGGAGATTTCAATGGAAATCAATTTACCCCAATCAAAAATAGATTGCTCTTTAGCTGTAAAATATAATATATAAATAATCATGCGGGAAACGCTGATGGTACTTTATTGGCCTGTCAGCCTGGTAAACAACCAAGCAACTTCCCGAAAGAGATTTTTAAACGAGTCAACTTGAGTTCTGGTAATATCTTCTGGGACAGCCGTGGGATTCTCCAAGAACTCAGGCAAGAGGTCTAGACTGTTGTCATGCCTTTTCAAGAAATCCCTGCAATCCTCTCCTTTGAAGGTAAGTGTTGGATCAGGGAGCTTCAACATCTTACAAAATACTTGTGGTAAAAGAGAGACGGGGGAACGATCTTGGAGTCGTATGATTCACTAACTTGGTATGTATTTCTCAACGCACCATGCAAATAGTTCCTTACAGTCGAAAACCTCAGGGACACACTCTGTGCACGCAATTCCAATCACTTCTTTTTGAGAAGAAGGAGATGAATAGTAAGAATATGCTCTGGACCACTGAAAGTTCTGGTATTCACACCCGAAAATGTTCAAAGTATTGCCGCTGAACTGTTGTCAAGCTGTTGTTGCCATAGGTTGACAAGAGTGTTATTTTAACCAGATAATGCTTGAAATGAACTCCTGAGGGGGATAACCATAATACAATCTTTGGCAAATCGTGATTTAATGCAGTTTAATAGGAAATCTCCTCGAGCCCTTCGCTTATCAATGATGATCTTTACGAAACCTGTATGATGTGTTATTAACATTAAACCATACTAAATGCATATTCGGAAAAGCACGAAGGTGGCGGGGATGGACGAGAGAAATTTGAGATTAGGAACTTTTGTGAACCTGCGAACCCATGGTTGTGAATGATATAAAATAGGCTAAGTGTTGTACTATGGTCAGTCGGAATCGATACAGAAGAAAAAAGATACTTAGGAACTCGGCACCAGTGACAAGTCCGATGGTCATAATATAGATCACGGATCTTTGGGTGCAAAATGGATATCTCAGAACTTGGAATATGAAAACTTGAACTCGTGAACCCGCTGTTGTAAAAACGATTAAGTAAATAATAACACGACAGTTGGTCGGACTCATGATATGGAAATGTGGATGGAGGTGAAGACTCGCGAGTCCGCCAACCCAAAAAATTGTCGTGTTTTGAAAGATGGCTAAATATGGAAAATATAAAGGGAAAAGAGAAGGGAGAAAAGAAAAGGAAAAATGAGGGTAGGTATAGAAGAGGGAAAAGAAATGGAAAAAAGAAGTTGGGAAAATAGAAAGGGGAGGGAAGTTTCAGAAGCAGGAATTGATCTCAACAGCTTGGTTGAGCCACTAGGGCGTCTCATTTTTCTAAGTACTTCTTTCTGCTGTTACAAAAGTTTATCTACAACCATTAGAGCTGCAAAAACCCTAATACAAGTTTCTTAACAATTCACAAACCAACCGTCAAAAGTTGCTAAAAGTTTGCCTCTATCCTCTACTAGTCTCAACGCACTTTTTGGGTGGATTGTTGGCAAGTTTTTTTGGTTGATATCTTTGATGTAAAAACTTGTTTGATACATCCATAAGGATGCAATTACATCACTAAAATACTAATCTCTTACGACCTTGTTTCATTGCTAAAGTCTTATCCATTAATACTTGAGTTAAACTAGTCATTGCTAGCTTGTCTCTTGCAATCTTGACTATACTTTTAACAACTTTATTTTCAGCTCTTATTATCATTTCGTTGCTGATATATATTAATGTTTGTTGCTGCAATTAGGGATAATAAACTTAACTTGTCTTTCAAAATATTATTGGTCTTGTATCTTTGTTTTCCTTGTGTCTTGTGCTGGTACAATCACTACTTGGCAAGTCTTCTACACTGTGGCATATCTTCTACCATCTACGAGAATATTTTCATGCCCTTCTTACCTTCCATCATTGACCTATAGGGGGAATCTTCATCATCTCTTCATCTTCCATCTCATTTCCCCCAGGGTCACCCTGATTCCCCCCTTGAGCTGATTACTTCATCGCTAAAGTGATGGGAATACCTATCTAAGAGGACAATGGGTAGGTGTTCTCTTAGTTGTCACCATATTGTGGTTTCAGTCGGGCTTTTCCCAACCTACAACTTGCATGATAACGGGTCCCAAGTGAAGAATTGAAACATAAACAATCTTAGGAACCTTCAAAAACCGAAAATGCTCACCGTGTCCTTCGGGACCCACCCTATCCTGAAAGGCTAAATCAAGACAAACCCTCTACACAACTTGAATTTGTTTTCTTAGGAGAAATCAAGAATGTGTGTGTCAAAATACCCTTATTCCAAGCCATTAAAGACATATCAATTTATTCAAAAGCAGTACAATAACTTTGTCTGAGGAAGCTCGGTAGAAAATTAAAGGATCCCTAAACTATTCATTTCATAGGAAAATTATCAGACCTAGTGATAGGGGAAGTTCTTGGCACTAAGTATTTTGACCCTGGCAGTCCAATCGTTAATGTGAAAATCAATAATACACTTATTATTAACACACTAATTGACTTAGGGGTCACCATCAATGTTATGACACGTGATACCATACAAGCCTTATGACTTACAGGCCTTAGGGAAACCCCCACTATACTTCAACTCACTGATAGATCCACCATTAAACCAAAAGGTATTTTAGAAGATGTAGTGATACTTGTGGATTCATCGGAATATCTCACTAACTTCATGGTCCTACCATGTAAAACCTCCATGGGCATGTATCCTCTAATCATGTGACAACCATGGTTGTCCACTGCCGATGATTATAACGGTTGTTGGTCAAGCAACATGACTATTTCCCATGGGACTTCCACCAAACTATTAACTCTTTATCCTCCTGCCAAACCCAGTCTCGACTTAGAAACACCACTTTGGGTTGATGGATAATAAAGAAATGAAGAGGGGGAATCCCATCAAGTCCTCTCTATATATCAATATCTAGCCATAAGAGATAAAACAAAGTATGATGAAATCAATGATTTTATAGCCTCCTCTTCTTCTTCAGAAAACACACATCTTCTTGACCATATCATGAAGCCAAAAACTCAGCTTTCTTTAGCCTCCACAAGCATATCACCCACTAAACACGAACCCATAGAAGAACAATACCAAGGATCCCTCATAGAAACCATAGAAATTGGCCCAGGGAAAACCTTGAAAATCAACCAAGGACTAACTGAACAACAAAAAGAGTGACCAGTTCAAGTGCTGTGGAAGCACAATGATGTCTTTGCTTAGGATTACTCTGACATGAAGGGAATCCACCTAGACCTATGTACACATCATATATATATCAAAGAAGAAGTCTAACCCATTTTTCAACCTTAGCACCGGATGAACCCAACAATGAAAGACGTAGTCATGGAAGAGCTACAAAAATTGCTTACGACTAATTTCATATATCATATTTCTTATAGCCAGTGGGTCTCCCTCTTGTAATTGTACCAAAGAAAAATGGTAAATGGAGAATTTGTGTAGATTATCGAGAATTGAATAAAGCAACACATAATGATCACTTCCCATTACCGTTTATCAACCAGGTCCTAGACTCATTCGTAGGGAAGAAGTATTTTTCTTTCCTCAACAAATTTAGTGGATACAACCATATTCAAATTTCCCCTTAAGACCAAGAGAAAACAACGTTCACCTATCCTTGGGGGACGTTCGCATACCGTGTTCTACCATTTGGATTATGCAGTTCCCCTACCACCTTTCAACGAGCCGTTATAGGTATATTTTCTGATCTTGTTCATGATTGTGTGGAAATACATATGGATGATTTTACAACATATGGGGACGAATTCGATGGAGCATTAACCAACATGGAAAATACATTAATTAGGTGCAAGGAGTCAAATGTCACCCTAAGTAATGAAAAATGTTTTATGATGGCAGCTAACGATATTGTGCTTGGACATCGTATCTTAGCGAAAGGTATTCAAGTTGATCCTGAGAAAATAAAGGTAATACTCAATTTTCCAACTCCAACTTTGCATAAACATGTACAAATGTTTCTAGGGTATGATAGTTATTATCGTAGATTCATTGAAATTTTTTCACGTATTTCTCATCTGTTATTTTCTCTACTTAGAAAATATATTGAGTTCATGTTGATAGAGACATGCCAACATGTTCTTCATGAATTAAAATTTAAAGTGTTTGACGCACCTATACTAAGAGGACCCGATTGGACTCTCCCGTTCCACATTTCCACAAATGCATCCGACACGATTATCGGAGTAGTCCTCAGACAAATCGAAGGAAGGCACACATATGCAATATATTATGTCAGTAAGAATCTCTCACCTGCTGAACTAAAATACACGGTAATTGAGAAATAGTTTCTTGTTATTATTCATGCAATAAACAAGTTTCGACACTATATTACTGGATATTTTGTAATCTTGCATACTGATCATGCCGTTTTTAAATATTTAATGAACAAACCAATCACATATGGAAGAGTTACTAGATGGTTTCTTTTATTGCAAGAATTTGATATTACAATTTTAGACAAACCAAAAAATGTAGTGGCCAACTTTCTTTCTAGAATAACATCTAATGAAAATGAACCTCCAATAGATGACCGTTTTCCATATGAACACATCTTTGCAGTATCTACTAACTCACCTTGGTTTGTAGATATTGTTAACTTTTTGGTTGCAGGTAAACTTCCACATCACCTTACCCCTAAAAAACGATAGAGTATAGTAAGGAAAAGTGAAATATTTTCATGGATTGATGGTTGCCTCTTTTACACTGGACTTGATTTGATTATCAAAAGGTGTCTACGAGAAGACGAAGTCCATGACATCCTAAAATCCTGCCATGATGGGCCATGTGGGGGCCACTTTGTAGATAAAATAATTGGGTACAAAATACTTGACCAAAGGTATTACTGGCTCACACTTTCTAGAGATGCAAAAGAATATGTAAAGAGGTGCAACAACTATCAATGCATTGGTAGACACGTATAAATGGATGAAATTCCACTACAACCATAAATGGTGTTAGAACCTTTTGATAAGTGGGCCATTAATTTTGTGGGACCAATAAATTCCCCATCTCGCTGACACTCCTACATCCTTGTCTGTACAGACTATGTCATAAAATGGATGGAGGCCAAGGCACTTTCAGTGGCAATCGAACAAGCGATGTTAGAATTTCTCCATGAGGAATTTTTTGTAAGGTTTGAGATACCATGGGAGATAGTGACCGATGAAGGAACCCAATTCACATCACGACTTGTCAGATATCTGATGGACAACTACAAAATCAAGCACAAAGTAGCAACACCATATCATCCACAAACAAACATATAGGTAGGGGGAACTAACAAAATACTTGAGGCTATCATTACAAAAACCATCAAATTACACCTCAAGGATTGGGCTGATAGAATTCCCGAAGACTTATGGGCCTACATGGCTACCTATAGGACTATTACAGGGTGCACAACTTATGAGTTAGTTTATGGGAAGTGAATGCTCCTACCCATTGAGACATAGATTCAAACATTAAGGACAACAACATGACATGGGTTGGAATTATCAGAGGCTCAGAAACAAAGATGAATCCAAATGAATGAGTTAGACGAACTATGGTAGGATTCCCTACATCGAACCACAATGATACAACATCAAATGGATAAATGACACGATAGGTTTGTCAAGAAAAATAAATTTAAGGCTGGAGACTAGGCATTATTGTTCAATTCCAGGTTCAAATATTTCAGAGGAAAGTTTCGCACCAGATGGCTTGGTCCATATGAAATTGACATAGTGTATGATAGTGTGGCCATCAAACTCCACACTATCAACGAAGATATGATTCCTCTCATGGCTAGTGGACATAGTCTCTTCCTGTACCAACGACTCCTATCAAAATACGTCTTTATGAAGAAAATTACAAATGGATGGCCCAATAGGGATATGCAACTTGTTCCTGCCAGATAATTTCTGTTTCTACTAAAAAAAAAAGTGAAAACCAGCTTGGCTAGATCTTAAAAAAAATTAAAAGTGAAAACCAGCTTAACTGGTGCTTGAAAAATGAAAGAAAAATAAAAGGAAGGGCACTTCACAGTTTCATGATGTTTATGTCAGGATCCTTCTCAATAAAAACTTGTTTCTTTCTAATAATGTTTTTTTGGCAGGATCCACAAGGGAGAATAATGTTGCTAATTCTTGTTGCTGTGATTATCTCTACTGCAACTCTCCTTTCTACAACTTCCTTTGTAGCAACAATTTTCTTCACCACAACTCTGGTTGTCGCTGCAATTTTCTATGATGCAACTCTGGTTGTTGAAATTCCCATTGCTATGACCCCTCTCTGCAATAATTCCCCTATAGTGCAACACATAATTTATTTCACACATTTCACTCATTCCCTAGTTTCTACACCAATACACCTATCCCATATTTCACAAATCCCTTTTCCCTATTCTCATACCTACAACATCATTGCAACCTCCCTCCCTTATTCACAACCCCCCCCAACACTCTACATTTCATTGTTGCAGCTCCGTTGTTGTGACCCATGTCACTGCAACTCTGCTTGCAACACCATTTTCATTTTATTTTCCTGTTTTTCCCATTCACCTATATCATTGCTGCTACAATTCACATCACTTGTGCTGCAACTTCGTCACCACAATATTAGCTGATGCAACACCCCCTTTATTAATTTCAATATTCCGTTTTCATTATCGCAGGTTCATTGCTGGGACTCACATCGCTGCAACTTCACTTGCACACTCGTTCCATTCCTCTCACTTTCCACCCTCACCCTTCCCCTACAACATTTATGGTTCAACTCTTATCTGCATGATGAAGGTACATCACTAGTTCTACAACTCCCATTTCCACGACTCCACCTCCAACTTGCACTTTTCAATGTTTTCATTCCTACAAATCTGACCGACGAAACAATGACAAATGGTACTGCAATTCCGACAAGGACCGTCGACGTGAATCCAACCGCCACTGTTGATACTCCACTCACGTCGTATTGTACAACCACTCAAGGTAGGATATGACATGTATGCATTCTTATCTAAATTAGCAATAAGTGAATTTTCATGGCACGTGTGTCATCATTCCTTTGTAAATCGCCACATTAGACCATCATTACTACAATCACGACTTTCCATAACCATCACCCTCATTTCTACAAATCCAAATTACCACCCCATAACTTGCATAACCCCTTGCAAACAAGATCACTCAGAGTTGACGAAGGAAAGGAGCCATGGGAGGATCACTAATTTGCAAAGATCCAATTGAACCCATGTTGTTGGAGGTTTACAATGATATCAGGTAAATATTAGGGCAAGCAGGTTGGATGGAGTATGTATCATGGTTACAGGGGTACAACGATGATATAGCTCTAGAATTCTCCATGAACTATTCAACAGAGCATACCATAGTCACAGGAACACATGTGGAGGTTACAAAAGAAACGATAGTAGAGGTCATTGGCCTAACTCACATTGACGTAAGGTGGCACAACCGAAGGGACTCCCAACTGGAAGTCCTATGTCAGTTTCTTGAAGTAGGGGAGGCATTGACAAAGAAAGGGACTTGTTTCAAACACAGATATTTACCTCACCCATGGGAATATGTTGTCATTTAAAAAAAAAGATATTTTACTTGTGAAGGGCGCTTTGGTAGTATCTATGTGCAAGACATTCATTTGCTTGATCATTTACACTATAATCGGTCAATCAACATGCCATATTTCTTTTTTAGAACATTACAAACAATGTCAACACTAGTATAGAGAGATAAGAACCCTAGAGAGGTGGTGACACATCATGACCTCATCAAACTACTGGTCGAGCATGCTCTACAATGAGAAGGTTACAGTTGGAACTATGTGGCGCAACCTCCAATTCTCCTTGAAGAATATGAATTTGTTGCAATTCAGGCAGTGGAACAAGAAGTCCCTACACTCTCGGATCCACAAGCCACTTCGGTTGCAACACCTCCACCAGAAAACGATCTTGTAGATACAACCAACCGAGTTGCTGTGACTCCAGAAAGGAAAACCAAGCGAAATAGCAAGGAAAAAGATTGTTGTGTTGCAACTCCACCAGTAGCATACCATGACAACGATATCAAAATTATGAACAATAAACCACCTACCAAGCTAATTCAAGGATTCAAGAAGAGAAAACATTTAGTGCTAAAGAAAAAAAGGACCAAGCAATAGGTTGAGACCAATTAGAAGAAAAGGAATACTGCCAAGCTCACCGAACAAGCCCCAGAGGAGCATGAAAAGATAGAGAAACCTGAGCCATCCCATGCTACACAAGAACTAGGGGCAGATACTAGCTTGGACGCCAATAAGACAACTCTTGATGACCACCTGTTTTCTCTCTCGGAAGCATGCCTTGATGAGGATAAAGCAGATACAAATGCCCCTGCCGCTCCATAAGAACCAACAAGGAGCTTGTCTACAAAGCAATATATAGACGAGATAACATAACCAATATAAGTAGGAAGCCTCACTCCCACACAATCGCCCAAGTCTCACGAGATGTAGAATACAAATGCAAAATGTTCTAGCAAGGGACAAATGGAAATTCTTATTAACACAATTGTAAGTATAATTCAGGGCACCACACAAGAAACAATGCCTCTTGCTGCAACAACAAGAGGCACTCTTGATATATTATACATTGCTACTCTGGAAATAAAACCAAAGTCCCCTAATGATACACAAGAACAAGTAAGTGGACCCCTTGGGGAACGACCTACCAATTTACAAGAACAACAAAGAGCAAAGGAGGTCCCACCGAGCAACTGTGAGAAGGGCCCCATCGAGACACTAGATCTAGGTCCACAAAAGTTGCAACCACATGATTCTACTTCAATTACTCCTAGGTGGGTAAGTATCCCCCACTCTCTCCCTATCTATGCTTCCTTGGTAAGAGAGAAAAATTGTTGTGAGTTAAAAAATTAGAGCTTAAGATCAATCTGAAGATGATCACAAAAGAAGTAGAGGAACTGAAGAAACCTGAAAAATTAGGTTTCCCTACAACAAGTCCTCTTTCTTGAGGGGCACCCTCAACTGGATCACAAGAGAGAGTTTATAAATCCACTCAAACATAGTCTGAACAAGAAATCAAAGGGCTTTCAATAGACCAGTACATCATTGAAGAGAGAAAGGAAGAACAAGAGGTGATCTGTGGTGCGAGTGACCCTGAGGGTCAACCTGACCTCTCCAACGTTGAGTGATCATTGGTTGCATGAGGACATACAACGATTTTGGGCCGGGGAAGATGATGGGTGCCTAAAATGGTATATCTACAGTCCCCATCTATACCTTTTTGTTTATCATTTTCCGTCTATCATTCCCTTTTTGACACCTCTGTTATCCAATTCACCACACTTATCACTAACGTACAAATCCTCTTCCTATATACCATTATTATGTTACTTTTCATAATTCTTATAAGGAGCTTGTTATTTTCAAGTTACTAATATTGCTGCACAAGAAATCTAGCAACTGCAATACTTCAACTGGATGCAACACTTATTTGTAGCAATTCCAATCCGACACAATTCCAGGTGCAAAGTGAGTTGCTGCAACTCCAGGTGAAAAACCCTCCAGCTGCAACTCAGGATGAATTTTCGGTTTCTTCAACTCCGGGAAAACAATTACAACTTTGAGCATTATTCTCATGCCTACGACTTCAAATAGGATTTGCCAACACGAAAATCAATGAAAAGCAAAAATAGGCAGCTAAAGGAGGAATTAGTCCATTGTCAACACATGGCCTAAATTGAACAAGAATGTTGTAACCGGATGAGCATCCAGATCCTCACGGCTGTCCATCTGATCATTGTATAATTTTAGAACAACAATAATGGTGTATAAAAACCTTGGCTCCTCAAAGTTGAGGAGATGAGATTATTTGGACACATACATTCTACTGTTGTATCTTTTCAATTTGGCAATATAAGTTCATGTTCTTGCTCACGTGTGTATTTATGCCTTAACGTTTGTGTGATTCTGGTGTGATCAACCAGTACCTTGTCTATGGGGGTAGGGCCCCCTCCTTAGTCAGGTACTACTTGTATAATGGAATTAGAGGTTAGGATTTTTATACCGTTCAATTTGATTTCCATTCACTTTTGATTCGCTGTAACTTCATACTCCTAGTGTCATTGATATGCAGTGGATGCTTATTTTAATTCATTGTCATTTCAATTCATAGCATAACTTAATCGCTTCAATGATTATTCCGTCATTCAGTTTGCTACCAGTATTATATTCACAAGATAACGTTACAGATTCCGTGTGATTCAATTTTCTAGTTTGAAGTTATAATCTGATTGTTGATTTAGTTTTTCTGAAAGGAGACATTTATTTGGTTTGATTATTGCACTCACATATTTTTAGCTTTTGTCATAAAGGATTTCTATTGCTACAACCCGTGTGTTATGTCACAACAACATCCATTGCTGCAATTCTAACAACCTAGATTCTTTTCGTGTTGCAGCTTCGTTGCTGCAACTCACGCTGCTGCAACTTCACTTGTAACTGCACTTTCTTTCATTTATTCTCCAAAAGTTATAATCTTCAATAGATTGGAAATTGACATTGAATATAACGAACACTTATTTGTTGCAACAACACAATATCATCATTATACTTGAGAAATTCACCAATAGATCGTAGCATAATTTTCATTTATGCAAGAGTGCTTTCAATTTCCGCAAGTGTGATTTCATTTTTGCAAGAGCAATTTCAATTCCCACAGGTGTGATTTCATTTCTGCAAGAGTGCTTTCAATTTTTGCAAGTGTGATTTTATTTCTTCAAGAGTGATTTAAATTCCACAAAGAGTGATTTTTATTCCTACAAGTGTGATTTCAATTTCGCACAAGAATGCTCTTTAATTTCTCGCAGTTAATACCATAGCTTGGTGACTCAATTACATTATTTTGGATCTCAAAATTGTGACAATAAAATTTCTACAACGTTATAGTCCATCGACACTCTTCTTGCATAGATTAATCGTGCATGACAGTTCACAATTTCCATACGAACCCTAGATTGACAATTAAATGCCCAACTCTTCGTTTGCTTGCTAAACTAATTAGAAAGTAATTGAAAAGTCCGTCACTAATCTAAATTTTGATCCTTCAGACAAAATCTCTTTTGAGTCATCTTTCTAACAATTGTACTCATGCCTCATTCTAATTTATGGGATAAAAGTTGTAGCTTTATGAATTTGTCATTTATACTCAATTATGCACTATTTTGATTGGTGCAATTTAGTTGAGAGACCATCTTTTTCCATCTGTAACAAAAAATATGTTCGGAATCAAATTTTTTTTTTTTTTAATATCTGGTGCAAGTAGGATTTATGATTAAGAACACATAAAAAATTTCATATTTGGAATCCAATGCTTCAATGAAATCCTGTATAAATATGAAATTGAGGACTTTGCACTTTTACATTTTCTCCAAACTTAGAACTTTTCTAGCCAAAACTGGATATCTCCCAAACAAAGAAAAACTGGGAAAAACTTCATCAAGATAAAGTCGTCCTGATTTTTGAGGAGGTAAAATGTTGACTAAATAAAATTTTCTGGATTGGTGATCTGAGGTCCCTTTCCCCCTTTTGAAGATTTCAAAAATCTCGAAAAAGTGTTAAGGAATAATGGATTTTTCCCTGTTTGGGCATCTCCACACCAATTCCTTTTCCATAATCCCAAATGGGTATCTTCATGCCTTCTTTTTGGACTCCATATAGAAATTTCATCTTAATCTGGGTTCCTTTTACCAAGCACAAGCCAAATCTTTAAAACCCACTATTTTGTGTTTTTTGGAAAATAGAAGCAGAATTAGCCAATGGCCCTCATTGGCATTCTTGTAGCCCCCGTCACTGTGGACATGCCCCTAAAATTTGATCTAAACATGAGTTGAATTGCTTCTGTTATGGACAAAACAAGTTTTTGGTTCCATGTTTTTTTTTGTTGTAAATTGTTCGTCTTTCTCCTTTCCTTTCTCTTCTTTTCTTCTTTTCCTCTTCTCTTCCCCACTTCCTTCCTCTTCCTTCTTTCTTTCTTATCCTGTTCATTTCTCTTCGTATTTTTTTTATGCCTATGCAGAGGTATACCCATGCGAAGGATTAGAACACCTGCATGTTCTTCCACATCCGCATTTCACACCTTTCTAGGACTTAGTCAATTTTCCATCCATATGGAGGAATGAAACACCCACATTTTCTTCTGCATCCACATTCTTCACTCTGCATTCCATATTCTACACCTTTTTGGGACTTAACGTATTTTCAATCATCCATACGAAGGAATACCCATGTGGAGGATTATAACTCCCGTTTTCGCATGACATCTATTCTGCATTTCACAAGGCTTTGGGACTTGGTCAATTTTCCACTAATCCATACAAAGGAATAGGGATCCCTCTTCTACATGACATCTATACTACATCTATTCTCCAATCATCCATGTAGAGGAATAGGACTCCTGCTTCCACGTGACATCTATCCCACATTCAACATTCCACAAGGATTTGGGACTTAACCAATTCTCTAATCATCCATGCAGAGGAATAAGACTCCCGCTTCTGCATGACATCTATTCTGCATTACACATCACCACTGCCACATCATCCGATGTTAGAAAAATAGGATCGTGGAGCAATAAAATAAAACAATGTCGAAATAAAACACAAAAGATACACAATACAATAGAGACACATATATACGTGGTTCACCCAGTGTGGACTACGTCTACCAGAGAAATTTCCAAGTCCTTCCTTTTTATTATCCAAAAAAGTGAATGGATACAACCTACAACACACCCATTGTAACTTCCTCTTATTTCTCTCACAGTCTTCTCTCTTAGAATACAATATTCACAATGATACACAACACAATACAATTCCCTCATAAAAGAGGGTTTCCTTCTAGGGAAAAAACCATAACGTAACTTCTACCGTCAGATTTGCGACCTTATAATGAACAGTCCAGATTTAATATGAAATTACAAACCCTCGCCGAGGGCTCACTTTCCCCCGGACCCCGCAGGGGGGCAAGTCCCCCCTGCAACCCCTCGCGTGGAGGGGTGTATAGTATTCTGGGGTGTACAATATTCATGGGGTATAAACATGGCTGAAAAAAAAGACCTATGAAACATGAAGATAATCAGGCTCCACAACCAACACCTGACATGTGGCCTCCACATCACATAGTATGTAGAATTTCTCGATTTTTCAAAAATTCATAGTTTTTCAAAAAATTCCCGTTTTAGCTAAAAATGTTTTTTTTTTTTTTCGACCACCATGGGAGCTCTGGAATTAGCTTCCCATGGTATAACTTGTCCATATGACTATCAATTCGACATCCCATTGCTAAATTACATGGATATTTCACCTAGAATTTGGGAATTTTCACTATTTTTCCTAAATTCAATAGAGACTAATGCTCCGCAACAATGAATTTCTTAAATCTATGCTACTCTTTGGCCCATACAAGTCTAGTGTTGAACCAAATATCTAATACCAATTTTTAATGTGCTCAACTTCCTGGATGAGCCACGTTACTACAAAATCTACTATCATTTGATTTAAATGTAGAAATATAAACAACATAAAATACACACTCATGAAAATATATTTAATAATTAAACTCATGAATGAAATCGACTTAAATATGCAATGCAACAATTAAACATACACAACAACATTCATATAAATAAAATATAGAGTAAATGCAACATTCAGTCATAACATTAAAACTGTAAATGACACAATGATTAAGACACTTATCTTTTAAAGACGATTTACACAACCAGTTGTAGACAAAGGATGTTCCACCCAACCATAGACTATGCTGCTCCAATTCTCTTAGTATCATTCCACCCTGGAGCTGGGGCTATCAATCCATAAGGACAAACAAGCTCCTATGGGTGTCTACAATCCATTGTAATAGCTCGAAACTCACTAAAAACACAATGACACAACTCTTAAATCAATTCCAACCACCCAACGCTCTTCCCCATTAGCCCGCACAACCCAAGAGATGAGATTTCCTTCTCTGCACCACAGTCCCTCAAACAATCTCCATTCCATCCATGGATCGAGCACAAACTGGCCAAGAATATCTCTACTGGGGGATCTAGGAAATCCAACTACAACAAGACTGCTCACAAATCAAGCTCACCCGCTCTTGGGTAATTTTCTTAATAGAGAATCACTCACCAACATAACAAACTCATTTTCAGATTCAACAAGTTGTCTTCAATACCCAGTATGGATGACCACTCTTCTACAACACTCTACACTCGTTTTGCTCACCTCTTGCTAACTATAAAAATTGCTCTGTTTCCTACAAATTTTCTCTTTTCCCATGCTTACTTGACTCTTACTCCCCCCCCAAAGATGCTTACACTTAATCCATGTTGTCATAATTGAGTGGGATGACTTCCCGACTCAAACTCTTACATGAATTCAATGATTTGAGTGCTTAATAAGTCAAAGGGATAAATGGATGAATGGAAAATTGATTAATGAAGGTGGCTTAAGACTCAAGGCATACAAAAACTCCTCAAAACACCCATTAAGACCCCCTCTCTTGTGGAATCATAGCACCCCCATTTCTCTGGTCCTTACCCGTCTACAACCGCCCGTGTATTCCATTTTATTATTTTGCATGTATAATGTTTACATATTACATTGCTTGGCCCACGACCATTCACAATATTTACAATTATACAATGGTACATTGGGGACCAAAACTAGGGTGTTACACAATTACTGGTGGATTGAATTAAAGCAAGAGACAACTGTCTGGACAATAGATAAAGTTGCAACTGAACAACCTGTTAGATTTGTAGATATAAGCGATACAAGTTCAATGTACTAATTGTCTAAAAACAACAAGGGACTTTGTGCTGATTGTAGCTTTATCTTCTTCTAGGTTGCCATCTTGTTTTCCAATGCATATTTTGACCCTCCTTGCTTTGCAGAGGTTACAAGTGCACCAATTGTGCCAATTGAAAATGCAGTTTTACACATTGTAAATTGATTTATCATTTTAGTTGGTACAAACCTATATTCTTTACAAATGGTGGACTTCTTTTTACTATGCTTGTATCATGAAAGACTAATATGCAATTGCAATCTTTGAGACCATAGACACTTTTAAGAGAAATTTTGAAATATGTGAAACACAAGCCTTGACCTTCAAAAAGTTTGTCTTCATGTTGTGTGATGAGGTTGTTTGGTATGCTTGATGCAACTGTCATTACTCCTTTTTGATGAACTAAGTCAATACACAACAACTCTATGCTACGTGCTTTCTCAATAGTTGTTTTTATGCTACAATGACATCACTATGGAATACGTTACCAACTTTCAAGCTTTTCAAATATTGAATTGTTATTTGTTTGTAGTGTGCATGCTTTCACCTATTGATCAACATTGAGTGCATGTGAATGAGCATGAAATATTGCTAAGCAAGTTGAAGAATATTGCTACAGTGAATGTCTACATTTTGTATGTTGTTGCATTGTCTTTTCTGCTTGGTCATCTTGATGTCTTCTTTTCATGTTGCAATTCCTAGAAAAGTGAAATACAAATGTGTTGTATACGCATAAAAATGTATTGTAATTCAATAGTTAGTATCGATTCAAATTGTAAATGCTTAAAGACATCATGCGTTCTGTTGTAATAGCTAGAAACAATTGAAATTGTAAGTGCATGAAGACATCTAAAAATATAATTGTATTCCAATTTAATATTTAGTATCTATTGAAATTGTGAATGCATAACTTACATTGTAAGTGCACGAATACAACAAAAAATGGAATTGAGTGTGTACTTACCTGTTTGGTAGTTTCAAGTAGAAGAGAGATGTAGTAAAGAATAAATTATGTCACGGTTAGACTGATATGCATTCAAGACATCGATTTCACATTGTTGAATGGGTAGGCTTGTACAAATATATAGTCTTTGACTATGGACAAAGTTTAGTTGTTATTTATTACAACTTTTCTATTTCCATGTATTGTATTAGAGTTTTTCTTTGAGTGATATTCAATCATATATCAACGTTGAAGTCACCAACAATTAGAGAGATGATGCAATTGATATATGTAGCTTATGATTTTGTTTTTCTAATTGTTTTAATTATTATTGATACTTATTTAAATGGTGTTGGGTATATGTTGGTTAAGAAAATTGGTTGTTTAAAGCAAATGTCAACAAGGCTTAGTTAACCTTTACTATTGTAGTAGGTTTTTGTTGCGTTGGTTGGTATCTTTTTTTCTATACAAGTATGCCATGGATGGAATATTCTATGGTGAATTTGAATGTCATGAATTGCTTATTTTTTGGTGGAACATGCAAGTGTGTTTCTTGGAGACATAGTACCATATTGTTCATGAACTCTATCATGCACAATGTCATCAATATGTGCATGTAGATTACATCTGTTTAGAGTTGCAATTGATACGCTGTTTATACTATTGGTCGTTTTTTTTCTTTTCAAATTCTAGCCTCCATGGTGCAATTGTTTCTAGTCGTGTCATTTCATCTGATATTTTTTCCTTTACATGAAAGTTTTTTTCTGTTAGTTTTTCAATCAAGTATAATGAATCAATAGTTTTAACATGTAACAATGCAATATAGACTAACCCATTTCGTGTAACACCAATTGCGTTGAATGCAAGGTTGTCCAATGTTATTCCTTGTGTTTGATGTATAGTTCTTGTGCAAGCTAACTGTATTGGAAATTGTTTTCATATTGTGATTTGTGAATTTTTGCAAGCTATTGCTAGTGGTTTTGCATTTTGGAAAATTGGTTTCCAATTTGGTAAGATATTTGTTTCATATAGCTCATAAAATTTGATTCTTTGATGTTTTCCAATGTTTGTGTTTGAGAACTCTATCCAAACAACATCGAAGTCACTGTTGTTACTTTTGTATGTTTTGAATATCCCTTTGGCATTGCTGACTAGTCCATCCTCATTGTTATAGTTTCGTGCATAGAGTTCAACTAACATATTCCGTTTGACTATTATTGTTGTTTAATCTCATTCTATTTAGTACATTCATGATGCATGTGTCTTTTTGACACATTGTCGTGTGTAGTTGATAACATTTGATTTTATCCTTCCATAATTCATATGCAACTATGTTTTAGTTAACTCTTGGGTTCTCAAATATAATAGAGTCTCTTACAAGCTGCGCTTGGTATAAGTTCCCTAAAAATATCATGTCAACATTACCAAAGTATAATGTCATCATTTGTAAGATTTGACGCAGGTGTTTATCAATTTGATAAAGAGTTGTTACACCAATGAGCAATGCTTCATCAATAATAACTATATGAAATTGTTGGTAGTGCTTTGACAATGTGTATAGCTTTTCATTGTTTAGCAAAAGATAATTTGTCTATTAAGGACATATCCAAGGCAGAGTGCAATGGGTCCTATTGCATTGTATTATTGTGCATACGTACTAAGGAATGGAAAATTGCTTTAGTTGTAAATTTTTTCCCTATTCATGTACATCCTGTCAAGAATAAATGGATTGGCTCATTTCTCCTATATGTTTTTCTTGTCATTATTTTGGTTACCGATGTTGCTTTTTTTTTGCTTAATTATTGTCTAATGTTGTAGTAGTCAGTGTTCTCTAGTATATGTGGTTGCTTGACAACTTCACATGGCCTCATGGATGGTAGCTTTATGTTCTTTGTGCATTGAAAATATTGTAAATCAATTTGAAAGTCATATTTTTCATATTTCTCATTTATGTTTTCAATAGTTTTTGTACTTTTTGCTGCAATTCTTTCGAGACAATTTATATCAGTATAAGTAACATAGTGTTCAATATAGTTGTGTTTAATATGAAGTTGAATGACCATTGACCTTTTTTTTTCTATTGCATTCATTGCACATTCAATGTTACCCCATGCGGTTGTGATAGAAAATGTAAATTTTTGTTCATTTTTCTTTACAATTTGTTTTAATGTGATATAGGCAGTTTCCTAAGTTGAATATTGTTGCTTGATCATATTCTCATTGACTCGATATGGATATTATAACATCAATTGTTCTTTGCAATAATTTTCAATGTCATTGTGTCTGCTATACTTTATATATCCAATGACATATGGATTATTGCTTTTCTTACATTTTGTCCCTTTTTTGTATAACTAGATGGAGATTCTTCTAGGCATATATCTTCAATAGTTGCAGGACATGAAATATAGTATTCAATGATTGATGGGCACATCTATCTTCAAATTCATCTAGTTTACATTGCAAGTCCATTTTTTTTAGAACAAATGCACTTTGTTTTGTATGAGAGGTATTAATGAAAATACACATTTGTGAACTAGCATTTAATGGAAGTGATAGTACAATATGCACAACTTGTTGTGTAGACATTTGTTACATGTTTAATAAATCCTTTCCGAGAGTATTGGTGGTATTCATGATATTGGATTTTGTTTTCTCATGATTTTTTCATGTGTTCTTAAATGTTGATGTAAGTGTTTTGTCTTCTTTTGTCAAGTAGGAACCGTAATACATTGCAATGACATACAAGTTTAGCACAAATTGAGAGTTGGTATTTGCAGTCCAAATTGTTGGAACGCAGCATGCAAAATTGTTTGTACATGTGTCAGATGGATTTGTTTCGAGTAATATCGTGGTTCGATTTATTGTAAATTGAACAACATGTATGTATTCATCATCTATCAAGCCGAGGCTATTTAGGAAGATATCAAATGTATTAGTTTCATCATACCTATCATCCTTTATTGTGTCAAATATCAACTTTGCATTTTCTTTTGTTCTATTGTTTTCAAATTGAAGAGGTTCAAGTATTTTGGCTGTCTTCATTGGTGTAATTGGAAAGTTGAATATGCAATTGATATTTTTGTGTTTCCTACAACTTCTTGTATGATTATGATGTTGGAGTGTTTCAAGCTCATAGGTAAGAAGTGATGAACCAATGGAAAAGTATCTATCTACAAATTTTTCAATGGAGTGTTTGTGTTTATACCATATGTTGGTGCAAATTTTATCCATAGTAACTTGTGCTCATGCTTGCTTCCTATGTTTTGGAACTCTATGACATAGAAGTAGTCCTCAATCTTTCCATAGTACTTGTGGTCATGAGAGAATAATTGTGCTAAGGAATTCATCCTATTTATACGATAATGTGCACAAGTCACATGATCATTTCTAATTAACGAGTGAGGCTCATTCTACTCCAATTCATCTTCACTTGTTCTTATTGTGTTTGCTATTGTATGTCTTAGAGCACTTATTAAAGGCTCCCAGAGATGTTCTACACTACTAAAGGTCACAAATAAGGTTGGTGGTCCTAGTTGTGGAATCATTGCATATAGCTTTTTGTGCATTTGTTGATGTTTTTCACCTTATAAATTCCCTTAATTTACGATCGATCGCGTGTTCGTTTGCATCATTCTGGAATGATAGCTGGTAGGTCCTACCTA
>ML845304.1:11111-23294 GCA_009831015.1 Picea engelmannii
CACAAACACAAAATAATTAAAGTGGTTAGCTTGCTTGTTGTATTTTAGCATTCTTTGAATTGTAAATCTTGTGTCTAATATTTATTTGATCAAGTTATTCTTTTGTAAGTAGTATTGTAATCTATTTGTAACGAACAACCCCTTAATTTAGTTGACCCCAAGCCCAATCTTTAGGCACTAGTCTTAGTTGCCCTAGGAAAAGGTTTGCTTTACATGCTAATCCTTGCACCTTGCATTGCTGCCTTAGCATCTTAGGTTAGAATCCCCCAAGCCTTAACAAATTAAAACTAACTCCTAGAACTTAACTCTAAAACTAATCTAGAAACTAGGGACTACCCCCCTTGGCTTCCCTAGGAGTGAGCCTAGACAGAAGAGGTTCCGGTCAAAGTGACAACGTGGGCTGTGAACCCAGGCATTGTACCTCCAAGGACACACTGAGTGAGCCGGACTTAGCTCACGTTTGCAAGTGTGTATAAGGATGGCAACAAGATCTTCACCTATTTTGCTATAAAATAAAGTTCTCCCCTCCACATTAAGCTAGTTGAAGCTTGGGGAAATAACGCTTGTATTGTTTTTCTATTGTTGTAACTCTTTTGATATTTGAATAAAAAGACTTTGGAGGTCAGTGGTGGATGGTGTTATTGGTGTGGATGCAATTTGTTCATATATGATCAGTTGAGGTATTTGTAGATTAGATGCTTTCCATTCTAATTTCTTAAAGTGGCCCTTGGATGTAATATATCTTAAACTAGGTTGTTTATTTCATTTTTCTATCCTTTACATTTGCAATTGTATATTTACATGTCTTATTTATGCTAATATACATGTTATCTAGATTTCAATTGTAGGGAATTTCCATGCTTAACGAAATTGGTTGGCAAGATTTTTCTTAGTCTCAGAGGTTCTCAAGCTTGGAGAGGTGAATCATTTGAGTGCAATACTTCACACATATTCAAGCCGTTTTGGAGCAAAAGTCCCTCAACCTTCCCTCAAAGGACTCAATAGCCCAAGGATTCATCTTGAGCAAGATTTCTTCTCCTTCTCTTCCTCAAAATCTTAAAATACTCATCTCTTTGGTTACTTTTATGCATGCAAGATTCAAATTTGTCATTTTCAAGTTAAAATTCAAAGCAACTTATCATTGTATGCTAAATACAAGTTAGATCTAGATTTCATTTATAAAACATTTTATTTTCAATAGATCTAGCTTGCTTAATTCTTTTAGCTAATTCTTAAGGCAAACTTTTAAAGCTAGAAGATAGATAAGATTTTTGAGCTTTCAACTTCATATGTGGCAAGTCTTAGTGCCAATTTTTTGCTGTCCTAAAACAACAAACAAAAGACACTAAGGAAGCTAGACTTTAGCTTGCTTTCCTTGGTAAATTTTGTTATTTTTGCATAGTTTTAACTTAGTTAATTTTGGGATTTTTCTAACATTGTTTGAAAACACTTTCAAAGTGTTTTTGGGCATCTTCTACCATCTTTAGCTTGCTGTTTTTGCAGGTTTGGTGAACAGATAGGAGGAGACTTTGCTCAATTTTCTAGGATTTGGACCATCCGGGATCCCCGGAAGCATCCCCCTCTTATCATAATATTTTTTTTCTGAAACTTGTAATCTTGTTGGTCTCATTCTATAAAGGATCACAAGCATTCCCCAAAAGAATTTGTAATCATCAATAAAATCATTGGGCTACTCAGCGCCCAGTTTCATTCCCCCTTGGGGGGATCGGTGTCTTTGTTGTGATTGGCTCCTTTTCCTTATGCTTTTTCTCTCATTTACTAACACAAGGATAAAATAAACACACACACACACTGTAAACATTTCAATTTCTAGTTTAGATTTCAATTTCTGCTTTTCATTTTTGCAATTTCAATTTGGCAAATAAATCATCCCCTCAGCAGCTCTAGTATTTCTTTGGCCCCTCGCGAGCCTAGCTCGATCTTGGGAGTTCATCAGAATGAGAACTGGTCAGTGTGGATTTAGTTTAATAGAACAATCCAATAGTTATTATTGTTCATTTGGACAATACATTGAACTTGTGTGTGAAGACATGGGGATATTCGTTAATGAGATACGTTCTCTCCTTGTTGGACCTCCGACATTGTTCTTTGTACCCAAATTGAGGGATAATATCTAAAGGGCCAAACATTTAGCTTAGATTTCCTTTCTTGCAATCACATGCACATATGTTGGCACCAATAAACTCACTAACTTAAGAAATTCACCTTAATAATAAATTTGTCAAGAGCACTCCAATACATCTTTCATTCCAACAACATTTATCTCATTATTTGGCACTAATCTATTTTTCTTTCAATATTTACTTTGAGAGCATTTTACTTCTAGCACTTGCAATTTAAATATTTCCATTTATCTTGAAGTGACTCATGGTCAAATGTATTTCATTTACTTATGCTATCAATCAATGTATCTCTTTATAGTGAATGAATTATATATGCTGCTAGACTAGATTGTTATCTTTCTTTTTCTTTGAATAAACTCCTAGATTTCCTTTTTGTACTTAGCTTACTTAGCCTTAGTTATTTTTTAGGGACCACCTCCCTTGGCTTCGCTAGGAGTTGGCCTAGACAGAGGAGTTGAGTGTTGAGTGACAGTATCTCAACTCTAGACTTTCCCCCAAGGACACACCTAGTGGATTGAAGATTTCTTCCATGTTACCCGAGGTGTGTATAAGGCGGCAACAAGTTGCAAACTTGTTGGCAAATTTCATATATTTTTGGGCAAAGAAGGGTGCATCCTTGGCAACCACTTTCAGGTCCCTTAGCATTTTAATGCCTAGGAGAGAAGGTGCACCCATAAGGGTTATATTAACGGTTGAGCATACATCCCTAGGGTGCTCCTTCTTAAGAGATGTTAATGGCATGTTTACAAAGCAAAGATAGACGAATGCCCTACAAGAAATGATGACAAGTGTCACTCCCACCCCCTCTCACATGGTCAAAGGTGTTGATGGAAGTCCAATTTGTCTCTTTTATGGCTCATCCTATATTTACGTTTGATTCATTTTTTCCCCTAAGACAAGACCTTCATGAAAAACATCAAGAATTTTTAACAACCAATGTGGACATTATGACTTATGCTTATCTAATTATACATGATTTGCTTAATTCCAAGATTGAATGTGATGTGCTTGATCTTAAAGTTATTTTTGATGATGTTTGCATGATTTGCATATGTGAAATAATATAGTCTACAAAGGATAATAGTGCAGGAATGTGATCCACAAAGACAAAGATGATCTCCTTCACTTATGACCCCAGACCACCTTGATGAATGATTGAGAAATTTGAGGGATCTTGTCCCTTCAACATTTGCAAGGTTTCCAGCTCTTGGAAGCAACGATAATGACTTCAAGAAATTCAATTCCTTGCCAATAGGGAATTTGAATTGACTAGGAGGGAAATCAATCCCTTGGAACAATAGGTATGAAGCCAGGAAGTTATGTGATAGCCCCCACCAATCAAGAGATTGATTAGAGGATTTAAATAGGACTTATTTCAAGTATAACTAGAGGCATAGTTGATAGGATAGGCAACTAGTATTCTTATTCCATTTCCTCACTACTGCTCAAGAGAATTCAATTTGTACTAGGAAGGAAGATTTCTTCTTGTTATCCCCCATTTCTAGGGATAAATAAGGAGATGATGTCTCGAGGTCCTCAGGTTGCAGACATGGAGTACTTAGAGACAGACTAGCAGGTAGAGCCCCACCTCACACCACCCATAACCATGAGATCGATGGCTGCACCATTCACCACACCAACTTGGCTCACAGAGGACAGCAGGTCTTGATCCATGAGGTAAAGAGTCCATCATTGTGGAAAGTGTCATTTTAACAAATGAAGCATTTGAATATGTTGCAAAGGGTTCTTCCTTGATTTTGAAAACGTTTTCTTGGAAATTATGCTCTTTGCCCTATTTCATTTTGTTGGTTGACATTCTATCCTAGTAAGTGGTCACCCTCGGGGAAAGGGTTGCTACTGGGGGGTCTCCTTAATGAGTCATCGTACCGCTCCCACACATACTTTCCACTTTCCATGTTTCTTTCCTTTCATTTCCTCATCTTTTGGGTTTTTGGGCCACATTGACCCAAGAAGGGCTTGTACCTCATTTCATGAGAGGAAGGGGTAGAAGGTCCAGAGGCTTGTAGCTAGCAAAAGATAAAAGCCAATCATAAACCTTCCAGATGCTCACCTAGGGATCCCGAGAACAATGAAATGTTTCTCACAAAGAATTGAGGGACCCATAAAATAAATAACTAATTGAACATGCTGACCAAGGTAGAGCGTGTGTGGGCAATGTTTTTCATGCTTAGGTAGAAGTGCCACACATCATCTTCAAATTGGGGAAGCACAGTGTGACCAGGGTAGAGTTAAGGTGGCAATGTTTTTCATGCTTAGGTAGAAGTCCCACTTTAGCTTCAACTTGGGAACACTCTAATAAATTAAATGGCAAAAGGGCTTGGAAAAATCATACATCGTCGATGAAGGGAAGCACACCCTCTACAAAGGCACCTATAAATGAGACAATATGAGCCCTTGTATGTCAAGAAAACCCCATGCCCAAAGTACTACCCCAATCCACTTCATACTCTTCACATGACTTAGAGAGGGTCCACTTGGGAAACACTCCTTAACTTGGGGAATGATTCACCCAATAGGTCACGATGACAACCCTCCCATACCCAAATTTGGCAAGTTTCATAAGGTCTTTGAGCATTTGTTTATTTTGAGAGGGGGGATTTGATGCACATGCTTGAGTGGTTCTTTTATTATATATGGCTTACTTGACTTGATGCTTGTGACTTGTGAGCCCTTGGAGGGTGAATTTGCTTGTTTTTGCAGGGCCTTGACAGGTGGAAATCATTTGGTGAAGGCACAAGGTCACTTGGACCTTCACTTGGGGCTTGAAGCCCACAGAATGGATGACGCGCCCTTGCTTCTTGGACACCTAGGTTAGAGATGTTGCCTTTGGAGGCACATGAGGATCCCCTG
Organism: Picea engelmannii; assembly: GCA_009831015.1. Classification (NCBI taxonomy): domain Eukaryota; kingdom Viridiplantae; phylum Streptophyta; class Pinopsida; order Pinales; family Pinaceae; genus Picea; species Picea engelmannii. The sequence goes on from ML845304.1 coordinate 16,127, forward strand.
CAGGTGATTTGCTAGCCTTCCTATCCACAACGACTTGCCTTTGGAGGCCTTATACTACACTTTTGGTGTATTACGTCACATGTGGAAGGCTAGGATTCTATGGTGTTGGTGGTTTTGATGATGACTTGGCACCTTGTGATGGAGAGAGACTCTTGCCATGCATCAGAGCAATGGGTGGCTTGGTCCATGGCCTTTGGAGGCCAAACGATTTCTTCTAGAGGGAAAAACGTCTCACTTGGAGGCTAATTAGGGCATGACATCACCCCTTTTAGGATAATTTTTTATGTAAATTTTGAGTTATAACTTGTAAAGAGGAAATTAGAGGAGGTCGGCCTGCCTAATTGTGTTTTACCCTAACTAAGTGGACAAACTTTATTTAGATGACCTTGTATAAATAAAGGTCATTTCATTTCATTTTATGATAGATCATCTCACTTGAGAATTACATACTTTGTGGCTGAAATTTTTGCCCCTCTTGGGCAAATCACATCTCTCTTTCTTGTGCAATTTTTGGATGCTTAAACACTTTACTTTGGAGCTAAAGTGGTGGGCTATATCTTGGATGCTTGTCTTTTGCTATGGTGATGGAATGCTCTTGGTAAATAAGGGTTTATCTAGCTATTTTCTTGGAATTGGTAAGAAATTTCTGCATATTGTTGGTGTTTCTTTCTTGTTTCATGGTTATTCTTGTTTAGACCCTTAGAGGAGTATAAGGGCATACACCCTCCACCAAGATTCATCATAATTGTCATTGGATAAGCTATTGCAAAAGGTTGCTAGGAGGAGTACAAGGGCTTGCACCCTCCTAGATTTACCTTGTTAGATTTACTTGCTCTAGGGAGTAAAAGGGATTACACCCCTAGAGAAGTAGTAGACCAAACCTTACATAAGAAAACTCCATAGTCCATTGACAAAGCACTAATCTAAATTTGCATTGGAGAAATAAAATCATTGCATTGGTATATGTGAAATTGAAAGATATTGTATTTGTTCAAGTTGGAATATTTTTTTAGTGTCATAAGCTTGCATGTGCCCTAAGGGCGTCTAGTTTGGCCAAGTAATTATCTTGCTGTAATAAACTTAATGCTACAGACATTGGGGATGCAGAAAAACACTCTTAAAAGTCTCTCATTACTCACTTTTCCACCACTGAAATTTACTTGTGAACCTAGATTACTATTCTACTACTCATTGACTATCTTTTTGATGGCTTACTTGTTGATTTCTGTGGTTGGGATTTTCTGCTGTTGCATATGTTTGTTACAGCCACTTGGATGTTACAATAATTTACTGATAACACCTAACAAACAACCCTAATTGCCATTAAAGTCTTGTGTTATTCTCAGTGGAAGTTAAACTAGACATTGCTAGCTTAGTTTCTAATATCTTTTATTTGACTTTTGGCAACATATTTTGCAGACATTTGTTAATTTACTTTGCTGATATAAATCTGATATACTGCTGCAATTTAGGACAACAAGCTTTCCTTGCTTGTCCCCTTGGTTATTTTGGCTTGTATCTCGATCAATTGTCTTGTCTCAGGCAGGTTTAACGTTGTCTTGCAGGTACACAACACTTTGGCAACCTCCCTTCATCAACAAGACCCTTTTCCAAGCCTTTCTCTACTTCCAAACTTAACCTACAGGGGTTTCATTGGTCATTCTACCATTTTCCGTCTCAATCCCCCTAGAGTCACTGAGATTCCCCCCTTGTGGTGGCTTATCATCACTAAAGCCGGGGGAGTATCTATCTAAGGTGACAGTGGGTAGCTACTCCCATAGTTGTCTCACTCTTGTGGATTGGGTCGGGCTTTGCCCAACCTATAATCTGTGCGATAACACTGCCCTCATGTTTTATGACAATTTATGAATAAAGGAAATAGAGTTTTGTTGCATTTTTTAGTGTGGAGTGTCTTCAAGGGTTCAAGAATTTCTTTGAGTGGCATCCACTCAAGGAGAGGAATATAAGCCTTTGTGATCATTTCCTTTCTTGTCTTTTATCTTCGTTTCACAAAAAGATAGACTTTTGGAGAAAACGGGGTGGTATCCTGGAGGGAAATATCCTCAAAATAAACCTTTTCCATTTCAGTCTCCACAACAGCCCCAAGGCCAATGGTCTAATCCTAGACAATCCTGGAGGCCTCAAGGGAAACAACAACAAGCTTTGTCACCATCTCTTGCACTTCTTATACCTCCTATACAAGGTACTACTCAACAAGCTCCTAAGAAACCCCAAATGCCTGTTCAACCTACAACAAACCCCAATAATTGACAGGTCCAACCTGTCTACAACAATAAGGTGACAAACTATCAAGCTTACTCATTGAATTATGTGGAATTAAATGAGATAAACTTGCATTTAGGAAGAGTGGTCACAATGCCTTCACATCAACTTAATACTAAAGTCTAATGTACCTCATAATGTGCTGGACCACCCTCTTCCAATGAACCATGTTGATCGGGTGTGATGAGTTGTGTTCATGAGGAGTGAGGCATTTGAAGGGCTGATAGGTTGTTGCCTGTGAGAACACTGGTCATCATCATCATCGGGATCACTGTCTTCATTGAGAGCCATGAGACATGATCTCCTCTAGTTACCCCTAGGTGAGAGGGGGTAACAAGACCTAAGAAGACTCGTCAGTGGAACTCAATAGAAGATTGCCACTTTTCTGTTGAGAGGACAGTTTTTTTTTTCCCTTCTTAAAGTATAAATTATACTGGAAGTAAATGCTTGCAATAAAGAACTACTATACTATAATCAGATGCTACTAGTGCCTATTGGGCCAATATTTGGAGAGTATGAAATAAAACTATGTATAAGATTGCCTTATATCAAAAAGCTTCAAGACCTAGTGAAGAATTTAGGAAGGAGGTAGTTTGCATTGTTTTGCACTTTGTTCTCTGGTTGTTCTTTGGAACTTTTTGATACAGGAGAAATTGAATGTAAGTATTTTCAGGACAAGCCCTTGCTTGGAAAGTAAAGATTTGATGACGTCTATATGGCCAGCAAAAGGAATGATTTAGTCAATATAGTATCCATGTCACTACGCATCACTGGACTTTTATGTCCTGCACACCTAGTGGAGTTCAGTGAACAGTATGAGGGGCTCTTTATTTTGAGGATGCTTTAATTATGATGGAGATCACTGTAATTCTGATTGCGACATCACAGATCCTTAACACCGGGTTGTTCTTGTGCCTTGATATTTTGTAAATCACTTAAAAACTTCTGTTTGCATCCTGCGTATCATACACATTATAAGACAATCTTTAATGATAATTACAGCATGCACAATGGAGTTGTTATATACTTTACACTAAAAGCCTTAAGCTCAAGACAAAAATGCAATTTCGTGAGTACTATATATTATATAACACATTTTGTCAGAGATGAGATTCATTTCCTGAAATCCTTCTACTCGATTCTTTTGGGTGTAAGTTTAAGAAAGTCTTGACTACTTTTGAATGATCATGAACAAGAGGGTGTCATTTACCAAAACAAGATAATCTAAACGATCAATGTTCCACCTCTATACTATGTCGCATCTCTAAGGCTATTGTAATTGGCCAAGCAGGCATTAAAAAACTAATTATTCTTTCTATTTTACCCCAGTTTAATGAATCTGCCTATTTTTCTTGTTTGGATTAAAGTTTAGTCTACCGTGGTGTGTATGTTTTGTACCATAACTGAGAAAGTCGAGAATATGTTGCGTGATTATAGACATCTCTTTAGTTTGAAATTAATGCATCTGAAACATTACAGGATTATTATCCAGAACGCTTAGGAAAGGTGTACCTTACTCAGCGACCATATATATTTTGGGCAGCATGGAAGATAGTATCTCCTTTCATCGACAAAGTAACGAGGGAAAAGGTAATCAGTCTCAAATAGTAGACAGTTCAAAATGACAATCATGTTGTTGCTTAAAATTCTATGGTGTTGTCTATTTTTGACACAGACTTGAAATCAAGTATATATGTAGCAACTTGGAATCAATTGGCCATAAAAAAATGAAGATAGCTATTATAAAAATACTATCATGACACACAAATTCGGTCAAATAAAGGGCTGCTGAGTTACCTTTTGAAGAGAGTAATTAATACCGACGGGGACTCATTATCTTCTAGCAATAACAATTTTATTCTTGTCTGAATCATGTTATGTAGTCTTTAAAGAACACCATTACAGGTATTTATGAAAACTAATGTGTTTCTTTGTACGTGTTTGTAACTCTGTAGTATTTACCCTACAGAGTCTATCACTTGGTTCCAATCACAAGAGGCATCGTGAACAAAACTCTATTACTAGGTCAGTCAAGCAATAAGGATTTCAAGTCATATAACCTGTGGACGACAGGAATCTCATTACACATTTTTTCTCGGCCTTAGACGTTGGAAGAGCATACGGTTGACAACCTTGATGTCCTTGAAACCTGTCTATTTTGTTCTTTTGGGTTGTCAAGGGTTTAATAGTATTCCCCTTGTACTCTTTCATTTCTTCTTTGTTCTTACAGAGTTTCTCCCGATACTCGATCGTTGTTGTACTTTTATAGTTCCATTGATCATTTATTTCCATAAATTTTAATAACTAAATTAAAAGAAAAATTAATTAAGAAAACTAAGTACACAAAGTTTCCTTACACATCGTCAATTGTATGTTATGGTATGTTATTCTCATATTGTATGTAAATTTTCAAGGAGCTATCAATTTTTGAATAAGCATTGATCAACTACAAATTTCATAACATGAAGGGCATCTAAAGATGAAATATCTTCTGACATAGGTTCCGCCATACACAATCTACAAGTGTGATGTTTCCTTTGATAATGATAACCTATCTCTATTCGTATTTGATCTACACAAACCCGAAGCTGGGCTAGAGGAACTCTCACAATAATCAACTACAAATTTCATAACATGAAGGGCATCTAAAGATGAAATAGTGTAATGTCCCCCACCTCTTAGATGAAGAGGTTTGGAGAGACTCTGTAGTCTAGTCATCCCCACTAGACTATAGTCTCATGTAGCATGGGGAAAAGTCAGCTAAACCCAATGTTATAATTTGAAGTTGACTTGAAAAGGTAAAAAGTAATTCATTGGAGGATTAGAGTGCTTGAGGTTGAGTTAGGAGTTGAACCTAGGGGTTAACTTAACTCAACAGAGGAATAGAAAGAGGTATAAAGGAAAGCCTAGGGCGCACCTCTCACTCATCTTGGATTATTATGCATTTTGCTATTGGGCTCTTGAGCACACAGTTTTGAGGGTTTTGAGAATACAAACCCTAGAGAACAACTCGGTGGTGAAAGATTCCACCCATCTTGTTCCAAGCTTGGTCTCGGGGATGCAATACTCCTCTCACACCATTCTACAACATTCACAGGTTCCATCACTCATCCAGGAGAGTAGCAGGCCGTACCCTTGAGGGTTTCCAGCAAGGGGGCGCATCCTTCTTTGGAGAGAAGTTCGATCTAGAGATCTGAGAGGGCATTTGAAGATTTGAGCACTTGGGTTTTCTTTGTAGGCCCCTAATCAATCATTCTAGTGCTTTTGGAGAGAGTTACTCCTCCTAGTGGATTTATTGGAGCATTAGGACGATTTGGAGAGGAGGGCGATATTGAGATTTAGATCTGCCCAGTTTGGAGGGGTTATACTTCAGATCTGTTCCTGAGACTTCAACTAGTGCCTTGTAGTGGCCCGATCTATCTTTCTAAGAAGTTTCAGGGTATTTGGATGGTTCAATCATCGGGGCCGAAATATTGAGCTCGACAGTCTTCTGGAGGGTGCAGTCTTAATTGAGGATTCGGCAGTTTGGAGGAGCATATCTTGGCATCTGGGCTTGAGACTTCAGGGAGGGCTTCTACTTGCCCCGATCTACCATTCTGTGGAGTTTGATGCTATTTGGAGGTCTTCTTCAGCTAGGCCGAAACACTAGGTCTTCACAGCCATCTAGGAGAGCGTACCTGCAGCCAGGGGGGTTGGACTTGACCCTGGATTCTTCTTGTATTGATATTCATTGTATATCCAACCTTGGGGGCTTGCATCTTCTTGTCAGGAGCATTTTGTAGCAGCTCATATCTTATCTATTGGAGCTATCTGATGTTATTCCAGATCTGCATCCTTCTTGTATCAGGTTCTTGCTTATTACATCAATAAAGGTTAGATCTTGCTATTGGTTCCATATCTTGTGTTATCTTGTATCTTCATTGATTGTCTTCAGATCTAAGCTTAAATAACTGAACTATAAACCCTAAGGACGAAACTTAAGAGGCCAACCTGCAAATAAACATATACAAACAAGAAATTCAGTGGTCAGTTAGTGTTCCAAGCAAAAAAATTGGCTTGGGAACATTACAAATTGTCTTCTGACATAGGTTCCGCCATACACAATGTACAAGTGTGATGCTTCCTTTGATAATGATAACCTATCTCTATGCGTATTTGATCTACACAAACCCAGAGCTGGGCTAGAGGAACTCTCACAGTACAAGATAATTGTGATCTGGTACCTGGAGTGAAAGTGAGTCCATCCTTAATGTTCATGTAGGTGTGGAAGTAGTGATGGAATTTTAGAGTTAGGGGCTCTTTTGGCTTAGTCCATGTTACTTTCAAATAGGCTTGGTATACCTTTCTTTTGATGCCTCTATTAATATCCCTTTTAGTGAGTTGGGGAACATTAATGGACTCTGGTGGGAAACTTTTTAAAATCTAGGTTTAAACATTAGAGGAGGGAAAAAACTCTACCAACTACTTATGAACCCTTGTCCAATAAGGTGCACAGAGGATTGGAGACCTAGGCAAGGGTATCTATTATGGTTGGAAGGAGGATTCCTATGGCATTGAATTTTATGGAACATGGTAACTATTGATTTTCCATAAGCATTAGGTTAAGCATGAAGTTCATTCCATTTTAACAATTAACCATAACCATAAATGCTGCAACAACCAAGATCACATGAAGAAGCACCATGCACAAGAACACAAAATGTATCCTGGGAAACCCTTCTCAATAAGGGAGAAAAACCCAACCAAATCCTTTTCTATACTTTTCAAGAGAAAGACCTTTACCACCAAGAATATCCTAGCACACAAGAGGGTGCACAAAACCCTAGAACTCTAGCGCCCAAGAGAGGTGCGCAACTTTGACCAAGAAGTGTACTTGCTGAAATTT
>ML845305.1:8152-36824 GCA_009831015.1 Picea engelmannii
TTTTTTTTTAAATTCCAATGATTTGAATTTTCTTAAATTGGGATAAAACCCATACACTTAGATTGTCATGATCATAATTCCCATCAATTATATAGAATTATATCTTTCAATAAAATTCCTATTAATCTAGAGAAAAATTGAAAAAAAAAATATTTAAATTTGTCAACGTATTAATTTACTACTTTTATAAAAAACATATAAACAAAATTGATTTACATCTTAAATTTAATTAAAAAAAAAAACATTCATCATCAAATTTTTTTTAGCAATTCCATTCACCCCGGAAAGTGACAAGAGCCTATAGGCCTCATATGATTAAGTAATGAGCACAAAATCAATAATGCTGAATCAAATAAATAAATACAATGTGTAGCAATTCCATTCACCCCAGAAAGTGACAAGGGCCTATATCCATTATAAGCCTCATATGATTAAGTAATGAGCACAAAATCAATAATGATGAATCAAATAAATAAATACAATGTGTATGTATAAGGTAATTTTGGAATTTAACAAAAAAAAAAAAATCATGTGTCAATACTTTGTATAATATCTTTAAAAAAAATCCTATAGCAATTCCATTCACCCCGGAAAGTGACAAGGGCCTATATCCATTATAGGCTTCATATGATTAAGTAATGAGCACAAAATCAATAATGATGAATCAAATAAATAAATACAATGTGTATGTATAAAGTAATTTTGGAATTTAACAATTTTTGTTTTCATGTGTCCACAGTTTGTATAATATCTTTAAAAAAAAATTCTATAATTTTTGTTTTCATGTGTCAATATTTTTATTTTGTATAATATCTTTGAAAAAAATTGGTTGTGTATGGATAAAGTAAGTTTGAAATCTAACAATTTTTGTTTTGATGTGTGAATAATTTGTATAATATCAAAAAATCCTATGTATAGTATTTTTGGTTTCTTTGTTCAGTAATGAAGTAGTTGTCCATCTATTCTATTGTTTTTCATAATAACAATCCCGGTAATGGATGTTGACATTCCTTTGTAAAATGGTAATGGATGTTGACATTTCTGGTTTCTAAATATAGAGGTAATATTGTCATCTGCATGTATAATGTCAATGTAAAAACATGCAACATATTAAAGCATGCATGTATAGGTTGTTGAGATGTACACATGATTGTTGAAATGTGCATATGAAAGATAAGATTTATGCACCAATTGTTAATGAAGTTTTGACATGTTACTTTCAATCTTGTAGTAATGTTTTCTTTCAATGTCTTATACATCATTCAAGAATGTTTGGAAATTTTGGCAAGTACACTTCTTTTGAAAAAGGTGTGCATCTCTCTTGGGTAATAGATTTTTAGGGTTTGAGCATCCTCTAGTGTGCTAGGTATTTCTTGGTGAAAAAGGTCTTTCTCTTGAAGATTATATCAAAGTATTTGGTTGGGTTTTCTTCCCTTGTTGAGAAGGGTTTCCCAGGATACATTTTGTGTTCTTGTGTATGGTGCTTATTCTTATGATCTTGGTCGTTGCAACATTTATGGTTATGGTTAAATGATAAAATGGAATGAAATTCATGCTTAAACTAATGATTATGAAAAATCAACATGGTATCATAGCATAGGTCTTGAAAGAACCCATTACACAAGCATCTACCAAGTCTCATCCTTTACCAGTCATTCCTACTCTCCTGCAGAACTGTACAACCCTCCTAGGGTTTCCAGAAAATCTATACGAACCTCCTCTTTTGGGTGTTTCATCCCCTCGGAACTTGGATGTTGGGTATATTCATGGCATAGAAGAGTACAGCCTCTTCCAGCGCATCTCCAGAAGCTCTCAAAATGAAATTCCAAGAAATTTTGATTTTTGGACCTAGGGTTTCTAGGGTGCCAAAATTTCTTACAGAATATTATTCTAGAATTTGAAGAAACAAATAAAATGAAGAAACAAATTTTGGTAGAAGTTAGGCTTGATGGAGCAAGAAAATTCAGCCCATGGAAATCAAAGCTTCTAGTCACTCTTGAAGAAGATGATCTCTTGGATGTGACAACTAAAGTTCTACCAGGCATTGCTACAGATTTAGAAAAGAAGGTAAGAAAGGAAGATGATGTCAGAGAAAGAAAAATAATTGTCTACTCAGTAAGAGATCACCTCTTGCCTCATATTCCAATTTGAAGACAACCTATGATATGTATGAAGTCTTCAAAAGAATTTTTGAAAGTGACAGCACTCTTAGGGCCCTTACCTTAAAGAGCCAACTTCAAAGTACCAAGATGACAAAGGGTGACTCAGTTGCACTCTTCTTTATGAAGATATCAGAGATTAAAGAACATCTAGAGACCATTGGGGAAATCATTTCTGATAGATAAATTGTCTTAACCTCTCTCCAGAATCTTCCAAAAACATGGGAGCCTTTCATCCAAAGTATTAGTGGAAGAGAATTGTAGAAATTTTGATACAAATTAATGTATTCTTGTGATTCTCCTGATCTAACAATTATTACAACTTGTTAAATATAGAATTGCTTCTACTATTATTGCGGAAGCAATTTAAACAACCACGATCTCAACCACAATGCACAAAGTGAAATATCAATAACACATAACACAATAAGTTTTACCAGGAAAGCGTAAAGCTAAAAACCCCACTATCATATATTATGTATATCATGAATCATGAAACAATCTCATACAAAGATCTAATCCAAGAGCTCTCCGTACAATACAATCGTCTCACACTGTCATACACAAATTAGCAAATGCATGCGCCAATTCCTGTGTCCAGACAACTTGCCTCCTCTGCACAAACTCTGCAATACAAATTCTCACAATGAATCGAATGAATCGTTTGCACATGCTCATAAGCATATCCAATGCATGTGTGAACAACTCACAACTGATAGCCAACTGTCCCTTTCACCTATTATCTCAACTGGTGTCCATTGGAATGACATGCATGTAGTTAATCGTGGCAAGTCTTTAGTTGCATGCGAGTTTAACTGATTGTGAATTAATGAATAGTTAATTCACTGAACTCGCACTAATACAACTAACTTAACTCACTTAACTACACTTCCAATCCTGTTACAATTCCAAATCACTCAGTTATGAATGAGATAATAGATTAATATTTATTGTCTAATTTAATTAAGGGAAAACTAAATTAGACACATGTTTCTTGTTGACTTTTCAACAAGAATCTCTACCAACCTTTGATCGACTATGGACAGATTGCACTCGAGAAGAACTTAAACTTAGAAACATAAGAGTGGAAGATTGTTCAGAAGAAAATCATGCCCTTGCACTTGATACAAAGAAGGGAGGAAGATTCAAAAGAAATTTCAGGAAAACATTTAAAGGTGAAAAGCATCCATTCAATCCAAGTCATCAAAGAATAGATGCTTTAGAACTTCAATGCTTCAGATGTGAAAAGTATGGACACATTGCAAGAAATTGTATAACCAGGAAGAAGGGAAGACAATATGCTTTTACTACTGACATTGATCCATATCCACCTCAAGTAAGTGAAGAAAAGAGAGACGAGAAGTACTTCCTCTAAAAAGGACATGGCTACAATCTAGTTAAATCATTTGATTTATAATTTTATAGTTGATTGCATTCTTTTAAAATAAATGAAGGATATTATTCCCAATACAAGGGCTCTCAAAAGACTTGGACCATTATCCCTGGTACGGGAGTCCAAACCATACTTAAATTGTTTATTATACAAAACAAGCAGAGACGTTGTCCTTGAAGAAGAGATGGTTTTTTTTAAGGACCCAGAAAATCTCAGATGGAGATTGACAGTGAGACAACACCTTCTCCCCCTTTAGCAATTCAGAGGGTGGAAGTCATTACTTCAGGTTATATAGCTTCTCCAGTTGATATGTTCATAGATATTGCAGTAGGGCATAAAATGCCTACCTAGACTCACTCTGGAAGAGGCAGAGAAACATACAATCCTCTCAAGGCACATTTCAAGAAAGAAAAAGAGATTTTCAAGCTATCCTTCAGTCATGGGCCACTTCATTGATGTTGAGACACCTTGTATTAGAGAAATAAACAAGAGAATCAGTATAGCAAGGTTCCATAACAGAAGATTACCAGTATATCTTAAAAGAATGATGCATAAGATATTATTCAGGAACCAGAAAGGGAAGTATATGGTAACTTCCAGGTGGATCTATATGATCAATCATGCAGGTGATGAAAGTGACAAAAAATACAAAACAAGATCTATAGCCAAAGGTTTCTCACAAACGGAGGGATTTTTCCATGATGAGACACTTGATGAGAGCCTCATCCTGATGAATTATTCAAAAAATGTTGTTGTTACAAGTAATCCTTGACTTCTGAATTCAAAATGAAGAATCTAAGTTTGATGCACTACTTCTTGGGACAAGAAGTATGACAGATGACCCATAATATTTTCTTGAGTCAAGAAAAATATACAGTGAAAATATTAAAGAAGTTTAGTATGACAGAATACAAAATCCACCATGTTGGAAGAAGATTGATGATGATTCAAACGAGACTGATCCACAGCTGATTGGATCACTAATGTATCTGGTCAACACCAAACTTGTTTCATACCATGCAGTGAAATATGCTTAGTCATTTCATGAGTCAACCAAAACAGACTCACTAGACAAATAGAAAAACATGTTTTGAGATATATACAAGGCACAGTTGGATATGGCCTGAGATATGCCTCCAGTATAATGTTGGGTTTATAGGACATGAAGATTCAGACTGATAAAAAGGTATAGTGCTCCAAAAGAGCACATCTGATTGATGTTCTACCATGAAGATTGCCATGGTTTCCTAAGTGCAGGAAGAAACAAAACTATGTGGCCTTGAGTACCACAGAGATAGATCATATAGCAATGAATGAGATGTTGGATTACTAAGAGGGGGGGTGAATCAATAATAGTGTAATTATAACCATTTTTCTCCAAATAATCCAAGTGTTATATCAATGTAGAATTATTATCCAATAATGAGCAATACGAAATGAATAACCACACACATACATAGTACACCAGTGTTTTACATGGAAACCCAATTTGGGAGAAAACCACATAATGCTTTATCTTATATGTTTTGAAGAATTACATTCATGGGAAGCACCAACTTCCTTTGTTTTCTAGCTGCAACTGGAAGGAGGCTCCGACCCCCTAGTTTCTCAGGTTGTAACCCAAGGGAAGCTCCAACTCCCCAATTCTTTGGCTACAACCATAAGGAGGATAAAATGCCCTATGTTCTCTGGATAAAACTGAAAGGTGGCTACAACCACCTATCCTTGCCCCGTTCAACCGCCATGAAGTAGAAGTAGAATGATGGAACCATTGGCACACTATCATTGTGAGATATACCACTGTAAACATGTACCAATAAACCTGAAACATGCATCAACCATGCATCAAGCTGTACCTCAACCTATACCATAAAAAAGTGCATCAACCATGCACCAACCTGTACCAAAAAATCTGTAATCAACATGTAATCAAGTTGTACCATAAACAAGTGCATCAACCATGCACCAACCTGTACCAAACAATCTGTAATCAACCTGTACCATAAATAAGTACAACCAACCATGTACCAAGTATATACAAATCATGTGTCAAGTACTCATCAACTATGACTCATCAATATGTACCAACATCATCAACTATACACCTCATGTATGTGCCAGCCCAGCAACTACTTATCTATACCATGTACCCAACTTGTACCTCAACCAAAATCCCTCATCAATTTCATCATCCAAATATGATTTGTAACTCTGTAATAGACCTAGTGTATATGATCACATACATGCAAACCTTACTTAACTTTAACAACAAGAGACTAGCATTTTCATCAAATGTTTCTTTAGTCTCACAAGACTAGTTTTGGATTAGTCAACAACCCTAACTTGAAATAATCATAACTTTGTACCTATAATGAATAAATATTTGAAACTGATAGACAATGTTCTTCAGTGTGTTTTATGAAATTCATTTAGGTTTCACTACTTGGAACCTCTCATAAAAGGAGTTATGGAAAAAATGGCACACCTTACTGAATTTTGGCTTATTCTAGAGACTGACCTTGTAGAGCGTGCCCCGCACAGAATGTTTGTTGAATTGATTTGAAATTGTTACAAAACATACTAAAGAATGTAATCTAACCAAAAAAATTGTTATTAGTGAATTTGGATCTGTTATGAAGACGTTATGATGTTTTTACCCGAAAAACCTGTTTTTGACTAGTTTCAAGACTAGCCACAAAACCAATTTTGCACGCAGTGTAACTCCAAAAATACAATGACCCACAAGATTATTTTTTTACCACAGATACTTGGATATGTTTCCTCAATGGCATAAAATTTCATGGTTTGAATCATTATAGAAAAACAGTTATTGCGAAAATGGTGAGATGACCTGAAAAACACATACCTTAGAAAGCATCATCAAAAGAATTTATCCTTCCTTGAATTTCGACCTTCTTTTCTTCACTTTCCTCATAAATTCGGCTTAGATATCCTTTGGTTACCTCAGACACCTATAGGTATTCAATATTATCAAGTGTGTCTTAAATGAGAGAGCCTTGCCTCTTATTTATACTCTCTAGGTAGCTTCCTTAAAAACATCTTCTAGGTCACTTTTCCCACTTTCCTTATTTTATGGTTAACCCACTTCTAATTTCTCCATTCAACCATGCACCAACCTGTGAGGATTTATGTGACATTCCACATACCACCAGAAATGGAATGACATGTATTATCCATATAGAATAGTATTACCTGAAAATATATCAAAACTCATACCGTTATCCATTGAACAAAATTGGGTCCATTACCCAAACTTGGGTTCTCCAACTTCTCATGGCCATAACTCTCTAACCGTGAGGAGTTATGTGATGTTACACATACCATTTGAAATGGCATGACAAGAACTATCCATATAGGATAGTTTCACTGAAAAAATCACTAGCGTTCATCTCATTATTTCACAAATAATCATGGGTTCTCTAACCATACTTCTAGGATAACTCAATCCGCAAAGCATCTTCCCGTGAGGGATTTCACCATAAGGGGACCACTTTAGAGTTCATCAATTTCTACTTATTATCAACCATGACAAGACAATAATGATTCATATTTACATCAAACAATCTTGGGTCCATTACCCAACCTTTGTGCTACGAGGCTTTCTTCAAGCATTGACATCAATGAAAACCAACCTTAATCAACAATCTCCCCCTTTGGAATTGATGGAAACACTCTGATGCAATACTAAAATCATATCACTCATGCTCCCTCTGGAACCATGCCTTTTTCCTCTGTATCTGATAAATCTCTCCGCCTTTTTCATGAATGGCAAAGGTATCTTTCCATCAAGGGGATTCTCCCCTTGACTGAATTGTCCTCTTATGGTGCTTCCTCGTGTAAATCTAATACATATAAGATAAGCATTCAAAAAGAACTCATTTTGGAGTAGAAATAACTCCAAGTCTCTAGCGAAGATATTAAAAGGATTCTCGTGGAAGTGGTTTTGTGAATATGTATGCCACTTGTTCTTTTGTGTCCACATACTCAACTCTGATGTTCTTTTTTGCAACCTGCTCACGTAGAAAGTGATACTTTATTGGAATGTTCTTTGTATTGAAGTGAATCATTCGGTTCTTCGAGATATTGATGGCACTTGTATTATCACAATAAATTGGAATGGGCTCATCATACTCAACCTGTATATCTGTCAATGTTTGTTTCAACCAGTGTACAACATGATGTTGTTGCAATATAATCTGCCTCGGCTATAGATAAAGATATTGATGATTGTTTCTTTCTTAGCCATGATACTAAACACTCAACCAAGTAGAACGTTTCTCCACTTGTGCTTCGTCGGTCATCAATACAACCTGCCCAAGCTACATATGTGTAGGCAATAAGTGATAGATCATTTCCTTTTGGATACCATAATCCAAACTCTTATGTTCCTTTGAGATATCTAAAAATCCTGTTCACTGCTAACACGTGTGGCTCCTTTGGTGTTGCTTGAAATCGTGCCACCTGTCCAACTGCCTGCAGTACATCTGGTCTAGATGTTGTCACATATAGTAGGCTGCCAATCATTGACCTTTATTTCCTCTGATCTGTAGACTTCGAATCATCATCTTTGCTCAACTTGCAACCGGTTTGCATGGGAGTGATAACTGGTTTGCAATATTTCATTTTGAACCTCTTTAGCATTTCTCTAATATACTTGGTTTGAGAAATAAAGATTCCTTGGTTGCTTTGATGTATTTGAAGTCCCAAAAAGAAGGATATTTCTCCAAGTAATGACATTTCAAATTCATTCTGCATATATTTTGCAAATTTATGGCTTAACGTGTCATCATCACTACCAAACATAATATCATCAACATAAACTTCAATTAATAAAATATTACCTTCACTTACCTTGATGTAGAGGTTGTTGTCTGCACTTCCTTTTCTGAACCCTTCCTGCTGTAGATACTTATCTAGTCTAGAGTACCATGCTCTAGGAGCCTATTTTAGACCATACAAGGCCTTCTTTAATTTACACACATAATCTGTGTTCTCTAACAACTAAAATCTTTCTGGTTGTTCAATGTAGAATTCTTCTTCAAGTTCCCCATTCAGAAAAGATGATTTTACGTCCATCTGTTATACTTTAACATTTTTGGAGCATGCATAGGCTAAAAGCAAATGGATTGTTTCCATTCTGGCAACTGGGGCAAATGTCTCTTCAAAGTCGATTCCTTCAATTTGTGCATATCCTTTACATACCAATCTAGCTTTGTTCCCAGTAACTTGTCCATCTTCCTTTAATTTATTCCTGAAAACCCATTTTGTGTCGATCACATTCTTATTCTTTGGTCTTAGAACCAGTTCTTGTTAAGAACCAAATTTCAATATAGCATAGAAAAACCTCAGAAAAAGTATTCAACGGCTTGAAAAAAAGATAATTTCATATAATAAGCCTCTTCGAGGGGGCAACCTCCTTTTACCCCACTTAAATGTTTAAGTACAAGATGATTCAAAGTGAAAATGTCCCCTTGGTATATATAGCAGACTAGGAGGTATAATTACAATTAATGGCCTATAGCCGACATAAATAAAATAACATTACTAATATAATATGCCCCAATTAAGGGGTAATGAGCCAATATTAGGGCTTAACATGCCCCTCCCCTTGAGACAAGTGTTGTCTGCAATGATTGAGTAACTCTGGATGCTTATGTATAAAAGACTCATCTTCCTAAGTGGAATCTTCAGTTGATAGTTTCCGCCATTTAATGAGATACTCTAAAATGGATCTATTCCTCAACTGGCGAATTCTTGTGTCAGTGATGGATTCAAGCTCCAATATGATTTTTACTTTCTCATCAAGTTCTGGAAATATAGTTTGAATTGGGATCTTGTCGCCTCTAACCTTCTTTAAGCATGAAACATGGAAAACTAGCTGTACTCACGAAGATGCAAGAAACTCCAATTTGTATGCCATAGTACCAATCTTTTGCAACACCTTATAAGGGCCATAGTACTTTGGTGATAATTTATTATCCTTCTTGGCTTACTTGAGGGACATCTGTTTGTATGGTTGTAGTCTTAAAAACATCCAATCCCCTACTTCAAAACTTCTTTCACTACGATGTTGATTTTCTTGTTGTTTCATGCGATTATGTGCCATGGTCAGGTTGTCCTTTAAGATTTGAAGAACTTGTTGTTGATTCTCGATGTGATCTTCCACTGCTTGAACCTTAGATTTTTATTTTAGAGAAGAAGTGGTGGAAGGAGGGTGGTATCCATAAAGTGCCATAAATGGTGTCATTTTTGTTGCAATATGAAAGGAAGTGTTATACCACCATTCTGCCAAGGGTAACCATTTGATCCATTGTGTTTGTTTATCATAGACAAAGAAATGAAGGTAGCCTTCTAGACATTTGTTTTATATCTCAGTTTGTCCATCAGATTGAGGATGATAGGATGAGCTATGAGACAATTGAGTACCCAAACAAGAAAATAATTTTGTCCAAAAATGTCTAGTGAAGATGGGGTCTCTGTCACTTACAATAATATTTGGGCGGACATGTAGCTTTTGACCTGTCTCCATGAATGCGATGGCAATTGTACTAGATTTGAATGGATGAGAGAGTGCAAAAAAGTGTGCGTACTTGGTCAATCTATCAAAAATCACCATGATGACACTCTTTCCTTCAGAGTTTGGTAACCCTGTGATGAAATCCATGGAAACCTCCTCCCGACGCTGACTTGGGATGGATAATGGTTATAAAAGACCTGGGGTCTTAATTGTTTCCACCTTATTTTGTTGGCAAACCAAACATTCTTCCAAAAACCTTTGATCATCAGTTTTAAGGCCATCCCAAAAAAAATCCTTCTTAACTGTATGGTAGTATTTTCAAAAATCTCGAGTGCCCTCCTACTGGAGAGGTGTGCAATTCCAATAGTACGTTTTGTTTGAGTTGGGATTTCTTACATAAATATAAGCAATCATTGTACCATAGTGAATCATTTTTTCCATGTAAATGTATCTGATGTATTGGAATCCTGCTGCAACCTTTGTATGAGAGTCAACACTTTTTCGTTATTCTTCCATTCATCCCTTACTTCTATTATCCAATCGGGTTGGATGATCGAGCTAGCACAAAGAAAGGCCTCAACATCTTCATCCTTTCTTGAGAGTTCATCTGCCACAACTTTTTTCTTCCCCTTTTTATAGACAATTTCAAAATCATAACCCAATATCTTGGTTACCCATTTTTTTGTTCTTCTGAAGATAGTCTTTGTTCCAAGAAGTATTTAAGACTATCATGATCTGTTTTGACCTTGAAGTGCCTACCTATTAGGTAAGGACGCCATTTCTTCAATGCATGTAGTATTGCCATCATTTTCTTCTCATAAATGGGTTTGTGTAAGTCATTTCCCTTGAGTGGTCAACTTTCAAAAGCCAGGGGCTTTCCTTCTTGCATTAGGACAACACCAATTCCATTTCCCGAGGCATCACATTCCACAATAAAGGTTTTTGTGAAGTATGGAGTGGTCAAGATAGGAGATTTACACATCACCTCTTTAAGTTGTTCAAAATATTTAGTTTCCTCTAGAGTCCATGAAAATTCATCCTAATAAGTTAGTGCCATTAAAGGTCCTTCTATTCTTCCATAGTTCCGAACAAACTTGCGGTAGTAACCTGTCAAACCCAAAAATCCTCTAAGATTATTCAATGTTTTGGGAATCGTCCAGTCCATCATGGCCTTAATATTGTTAGGGTCTACCTTGACACCTTCATGAGATACAATATGACCCAAATACTCTACCTCCTTTACTCCAAAGAAACATTTGGAAGGTTTGGCATATAGTTGTTGATCCTTTAGTAGTCGTAGCACCTTGTCAACATGTTGCACATGATCCTCCCAAGACTTGCTATAGATTAGTATATCATCAAAAAATACTAACACAAATTTTCGAAGTAAGGGCTTCAAAATGGAATTCATCAACCCTTGGAATGTGGAAGGTGCATTTGTAAGGCCAAAAGGCATCACCAAAAATTCATAATGGCCTTCATGAGTTCAAAATGTTGTTTTTGGGATATCTTCTTCCTTCATTCTAATCTGATGATACCTTGAACGGAGATCCAATTTTTTGAAATAGATTGCTCCATGTAGTTCATCTAACAATTCATCAATGACGGGAATGGGAAACTTATCTTTAATAATCATCTTGTTGGGCTCTCTATAATCTAGACACATACGCCATGAGCTATCTTTCTTGAATACCATTACCACTGGTGCAGAGTAAGAAATTTGGCTAGGTTTTATAATACCAGCCTCTAACATTTCTTCAACCATGTTCTCAATTTCACTCTTCTAGGCGTAAGGGTATCTGTATGGCCTGATTTTAGGAGGAACACTCCCAAGAATTAGGCGAATTTCATGATCATGATTTCAAATGGGTGGAAGACCTTTGGGAATATCTTCAAATACTTTGGAATGTTTATCAATGATCCTTTGGAGATATTGAGGAATAGATGGCTTAGATGTTTGAACATCTACTGAGCATAGTTGTGCAATAATGCCTTTATGCCCCTTTTTCAATAATTTTTTCATGCCATTAGAGCTTATCAACTTACGGAGTTTCCCTGTGCTACCTCTTAACTCAATTTCTTTTGCTTCCAATGAAAATTTCATGAAAAGTTCTTGAAAATTAAAATCCATTGTTCCTAATGATTGTAACCATTGGATTCCTAGTACAACATCTGCACCACCCATGGGTATAGAAATCATTGGACTATTCATTACATATTCCCCCATCGTAAGATTGATCTTATTGCATTTTCCTGAGCAATTGATAGTTCCTCCATCTGCAATCATTACTTGAAACTCTCGTGCTCAATATACAAAGCAATTGAGAGCTTTGGCTAATTTATAGTGAATGAAATTATGAGTACTGCCAGAATAAATTAGGACTGTTACCTTTTTCTTTTTGATGTATCCTTCGATCTTGAGGGTTTGAGGAGTGCTAATTCCAGCCAATGCATTACACGATATTTTGGGAATCAACTCTTCAGGTGAAAATGATTCTACATTTTCATCTTGATATGGTTATTGTTCTTCTCCTTCTTCCTCTTCACAATCTATGTAGAATAATTTCTTCTCACCACACTTATGTCCCTTACTGTACTTGCTATCACAATTAAATCATAAACCTTTTTCTTTTCTTTCCTCCAATTGTTGAGGTGTTTAAGAAGGAGCATTGTTCTCTATATAGATGTTAGGATTGGTCCTTCTAGTAGCCATAGCCATATTTTTTCTTTCAACATTTATTGCCACCTTAAATGCATTCTCCAATGATTTGGGTTCCCAAAGGCGAACCTCATGTTGAATGTTATCCTTTAAAGTTTCTATGAATACATCAATCAAGTTCTCATCCGGAATATCGGTTACCTTTATATTCAATCTTTTGAAGTTCTCAATGTGCTCAGTAACTGAACCCTTATGCTTGAGATTTATCAATTGGCTAAAGAAGGTATTGCTCCTTGTATTCTCATAGTGTGCTATCATTTCTTCCGTGAAAATTGTCCAAGTGATGAGTGATTCGCAAGAACAAAGCCATTGATACCATACGAATTGATTAGATTCTAAATATAAAGAAGCAATTCGTACATTTTGTGTATGTGGCACATTATGGAGATCAAAGAATTGCTCCATCTAAAGTATCCATGTGATTGGGTCCTTTCTATCAAACTTCCTCATATTAATATTAGGAATGTGGTTGGTCTTCAAACCAAAGTTGGAGTTTCTCCATTCTTGATTCACCTTCCTTGTGTCCTCATCATCAATTTCATGGGATGCATTTTCACTTTCAGGTGTCTTCTCTATTACGAAATTTTTCAATACTTCCATGATCTCCCCTTTTAAACCTTCAATCATCTCTTGTAGTTCATCTTTTGTTACTATCTTCTTTTGTAAATAATTTATGTCCCTATGCATTTCTTCACCTTCATTAAGAGTCCAAGTAGGATTGTCTGGAGGCTTATTTGGTATAGAAGTTCCCTTTTTGGGTGGCATGTTGGCCAAGTATCACTTTTGAACCTTGATTTTGAGGTGGTTTTGCTAGAAAATCTTTCTTCTGTTGTATCTCCAAAGTTTCGGCTCTTCTGGGTATGAAACTTTATTTTATGTAGTTTTTTGATATTTCTTCTCTGCAATGCCATGGGTCTGATCAAAATTGGATGTGCCAAGTGGAATTTATGGTAACTTCCCCACAACTTATTGATTTTTGTACTTTCCAGGAGATCTCACTTGTATAGAGTGCCCCGCACAAAATAATTGATATAAAATTCTGAAACTCGTACTAGAAATACTGCAGACTATCCACGATCCAATGAAACCAAACCCACTCAATTTGGATACACTAGGAAGAATTTAGGATTGTTTTACCTAGAACACCTTCTTGAGACTAGTCAATAGGACTAGTCAGATACCCTATCTTACATAGGGTGTATCTACAAATTTAAGATGACCCAGAAGCTAAACATTTTACCAAAGATACCTTACCAATTCTGTAAATATCCTCTGGAGTTCAAGGTCTAAAACGTTACAGAAAATGTTTTATAGCGAAAATTCTGCAATGACTCGGTTCAGGATGATTCCAGAACCCTATCTTGTACAGGATTTATCTCCGAAAGTGTAAGGCCTCAGGAGATAATTTTTGAACCCAACATACCTTGATCCGTCTACTAAATATCCTTCAAGCCATTCCTTCTGATACATTGTAGAAAAAATGTTATAGCAAAAATTCCAAGGTGTCTCATATGTAGTAGAGAAACCCCAAGACCTTGAGCTCTGATAACATATGTTAAGAAACAAATATCAATATAGCATAGAAAAACCTCAGAAAAAGTACTCAATGGCTTGAAAAAGAGATAATTTCAGATAATAAGCCTCTTCGAGGGGGAAACCTTCTTTTACCCCACTTAAATGTTCAAGTACAAGATGATTCAAAATGAAAATGACTCCTTGGTATATATAGGAGACTAGGAGGTATAATTACAACTAATGGCCTAAATCCAACATAAATAAAATAACATTACTAATTTAATATTCCCTAATTAAGGGGCAATGAGCTAATTTTAGGGCTTAACAGTTCCCAAGTGTCATTTTTCTCTACTTGATCCAATTCTTCATTCATGGCATTATTCCAAAATTCATCCTTGTTGGCGTCTTCAAAACAATTTGGTTCAATTGTAGATAAGAGAGCTAGGTGTGTTTGTTCTGGTGAATGGATTTTTCTTCTAGTCTCAACTCTTGCATCTTTGTTTCCAATAATCTGATCTGAAGGATGATTCTTCTGTACTCGTTTTCTAGGTGTGTTTGGAGATACTTGTTGAACTTGATCTTTTGTTTGTGTCGGATTCTCTTCATCTTCCACTTCTACTTCATCTTCTGCTTCTTCTTATTCAAAAATTTGTTCCATTGATTTGTTTTCTTCTCCTTTGATTCTGGTCTGTCTGTTTCATCAATTGTTACGTTGATGCTTTCCACAACTTTGTTCAATCTTATATTGTAACACTTGTATGCTTTCCTTGTACTTGAGTAACCAACAAGTACCCCTTTGTCCACACGAGAGTCAAACTTTCCCATTCTTCCATCTTCTCTTTTGATGTAGCATTTGCTTCCAAAAACTCTAAAGTGCTTCATATTTGTTGGTATTCCTTTCCATAGATCGTAGGGAGTTTTATCAGTGTTGTTTGTGAGAATTACTCTGTTTTGAATGTGAATTGTTGTATGCACCGCCTGTGTCCAAAATATATCTGTCAATTTGGAATCCATTAGCATTGTTCAAGCCATTTCTTGTACTATCCTATTATTTCTTTCAACAACTCCTTTCTGTTGATGTGTCCTAGAAATGGACAATTGCCTTTTTATTCCATGACTGCTGCAGTAGTCCATAAATTCCTTTGAAGTGAAATCTCTTCCATTATCAAATCTCAAGCATTTGGTTCTTGAATCTGTCTCATTTTCAACCATTTCCTTGTAGATCTTGAAGTTTTCAAAAGCTTCTAACTTGTTCTTGAAAAAGCAAACTGCAGTCATTCTTGTATAATCATCAACCAATAACATAACGTATCTCTCACCTTTTAATCCCTTTGTTGTAGTTGGTCCAACTAGATCAGTATGCACAATTTCCAGTGGTCTTGTTGTTGAATATTCCTTTGATTTGAACCTAGTTTTTTTTTCTTTCCTTGTTGACAATTCTTGCATAAAGTATTGGTTGGTTTCGTGATTTGGGGCATTTCTCTAACTGCTTCTCTTTTGTTGAATTTGACAAGGTTATCAAAATGCATGTGACCCATTCTTCTGTGACATAGCCAACTTTCAACTTCCTTTCCTAGACAACACTTTTCATTTCCAATTTCACTTAACACATATATGTTTTTTGAAGTTCTTGCAGTTGTACCAGCCAATTCCCTGAACCTTCTCTTCTTATATCACACTTTTGTGAATCGAAAGTAACTTTATGACCTTGGTCACACATTTGACTCACACTTAGAAGATTATTTTTCATATCTTATACCAGTAGAACATTTTGTGCATTTTTATTCTTGTTACCAATTCAGACTGTGCCTTCTCCAATGATTTTGGTTGAATTATGATTTCCGAAGGAGACTAATCCATTTATTTCCTTTTGCAATGTAAGAAATTTGTCTCTATCACATGTCATGTGTTTTGAGCACCCACTGTCAACATACCAGCCATGGTTCTTCTGCTTAGCTTGTAGAGCAACTGTGCATTCTTTATTCCTATATTTATCTTTCTTTCTTATCCATGTCATTTTCTGAGGTTCTTGTCTGTGACTGTTTTTATTATGTTGAGGTTCTTTAGGAGGGACTATCATTCTGCAATTTTTGGCCATGTGTCCAAAATTGTTACATTTGTAACATTCCACTTCAATGCTCAAAGATTAAAACCTATTGTAACTTCTTCTTTGTGTTTCACTAGGTCTTGTTGAGTAACCCCTTTGTGTATGACTCTCAAAGTTGTTATTGTTCCTGTTGTTAGCTCTGCAATTCACATCTTTATGTCCAAAATTATTACATGCATAACATAAACCAAAAAATATAGATTGATACCTGGGAGTTGAATATATTTTGAAAGAATGTGCTCTTATAAATCCTTCTTCTTCTTGAGGCTTATCTGTATGTTGTTGATTTTGAAATCTGAATCTTTTCGGTGGAGGAGTGTCCCTGTAATCTTCCTTGTACATCTTCCTATCCCCTTTGATTGTTTCTACATAGCTTTTTGGATTTGTTTCTTGCTCTGTTGTTTTGGAGCTTGATCCCTTTTCTGTTTGATTCTATCCAAGTCCAGACTTGTCAAGATGATATTTTTTACTGTTGATAATGTCATCCAGAACTTTTGAGCTATTCTGCATATTTTTCTTTTGAATATCCTTTCTTAGTGTGACAATCTCTGCTTCCAAGTTTCCAATGATCTTGTCATTTTCTTCTAGTTGTTCTTTGAGTGTTTCTTCAATTATTTTATCTTCTTCTATTTCAAACTTAAATCTTGTGATCATTTGTTCTAGTTCTCAAGTGTCCTTTTTCTTGTCTAGTTCTACTTGTAGTTTCTTGTTTTTCTTCTTTTCTCTTCTGATAACTTCTATGGCACACATTAATTCTTCTCGATAGTCAACTTTTGCCTCTTTAATTTTGTCTTTGAATTCTTCATATCCTTCTTCGGCTTCTTCATATTCTTCTTTAGAGTCTTCTTTGTCAGAATCTTTTACTCCCATGAATAGAACTCTTCCTGTCTCACTGTCACTGATTTCATCTTCATCTGATGATGAGATGTCTTCTTTGATGCATAAGCTTTTCTTGAAATTTTTCTTTGTAGTTCTTTTGCCTTTATATGTGTGTTTTCCTTTTGAGTAACCTTCATCATTTCTCTTTTTCTTATGAGGACATTTGTTAGTAAAATGACCAATACCATCATAATTAAAACAAATTAAAGGAAGCTTACCTCTATACCTACCATTGGTTCCCTTGTTCAGTATTTTGATGAAGTTGGTCACTTCTTCATCATCTTCCGAGATGTCGTTGTTGCTGCTATATTCTTCTTGTTCCTTTTTCTTTTGCTTTGATCTTTTGGATTCTTTTAAGGCTACTTCTTTTACATCTGGATTTTCTTGTTCAGTCCTCATTTCATATGCTTTGAAGATTCCATGTAGTTCGTCCATGCTTATTGAGTTCAGATCCAATATTTCTTCTAGTGTTGATATCTTAGGGTTGAATATCATAGGAAGAGATCCCAGTACCTTTTGAACAATTACAGATTCTTCAATTTCTTCTCCCAATCCTATGATTGAATTCACTGTTTCGTCAACTCTTAAGAAGTAGGCTGTAATATTCTCATCTTCCTTCATTTTTAGTTGTTCAAATTGAGCTCTATAAGTTTGAAGTTTTGCTTCTTTGACTTTTGTATCTCCTTCATAAATATTTCGAATCTTTTCCCAAATCTCTTTGGCAGATTTACAATGTGCAACTTTGGTGAATACTATTTCACTGAGACCATTCAAAAGTGCATTTGTAGCTTTGGAATTATTCTGAACAAGTTTCACTGCTTTGTCATTTGTTGGTGGAACTGTTGGTACTGTGTATCCATCTATAATTGATTGCCAAATTTCAAACCCGTGTTCTCGTATATATGTCTTCTTCCTTATGCTCCAAAAATCATACTTTTGTTCATCAAAGTGTGGTATTCCATTTTTATATGATTTGGTACTCTCCATGATCTACCTTTCAAGGGTTAAACTGATTTATGAAGGAACCTACTCTGATACCAATTGTTGGATTATTGAGAGGGGGGGTGAATCAATAATAGCGTAATTATAATCATTTTTCTCCAAATAATCCAAGTGTTATATCAATGTAGAATTATTATCCAATAATGAGCAATATGAAATGAACAATCATACACATACATAGTACACCAGTGTTTTACGTGGAAACCCAAATCGGGAGAAAACCACAGAATGTTTTATCTTATATGTCTTGAATAATTACATTCATTGGAAGAACCAACTTCCTTTGTTTTCCAGTTGCAACTAGAAGGAGGCTCCAACCCCCTAGTTTCTCAGGCTACAACCTGAGGGATTATCCAACTCCCCAATTCTCTGGCTACAACCAGAAGGAGGATACAACCCCCTATGTTCTCCGGATACAACTGGAAGGTGGCTACAACCACCCGTCCTTGTCCCGTCCAACCACCCTGAAGTAGAATTAGAATGATGGAATCATTGTCACACTATCACTGTGAGATATACCATTGTAAACATGTACCAATAAACCTAAACCATGCATAAACCTGTACCTCAACCCGTAATCAACATGTACCATAAAAAAGTTCATCAACCATGCACCAACTTGTACCAAAAAATTTGTAATCAACCTGTACCATAAACAAGATCATCAACCATGCACCAACCTATACCAAACAATTTGTAATCAACCTGTACCAGAAACAAGTGAAAACAACCATGTACCAAGTATGTACCAATCATGTGTCAATTACTCATCAACTATGACTCATCAATATGTAACAACATCATCAACTATACACATCATGTATGTTCCAACTCATCAACTACTTGTCTCAACCATGTACCCAACTTGTACCTCAACCAAAAGCCCTCATAAATTTCATCATCCAAATATGATTTGTAACTTTGTAAAAGACCTAGTGTATATGATCACATACCTGCAAACCTTTCTTAAATTTAACAACAAGAGACTATCATTTTCATCAAACATTTATTTAGTCTCACAAGACTAGTTTTGGATTAGTCAACAACCCTAACTTGAAATAATAATAACTTTGTACCTGTAATGAATAAAGATAAGAAACTGATACATAATTTTCTTCAGTTTTCTTTATGCAATTCATTTAGTTTTCACTACTTGGAACCTCTTGGAAAAGGGGTTATGGAAAAAATGGCACACCTTGCTGAATTCTGGATTATTCCAGAGAGTGACTTTGTAGAGCGTGCCCCACATGGAATATTTGTTGAATTGATCTGAAAATGTTACACAACATACTAAATACTGTACTCTAACCAACACATTTGGTATTACTAAATTTGTATCTGTTATGAATAAGTTATGACGTTTTTACCTGAAATGCCTGGTTTTGACTAGTTTCAGGACTAGCCACAAACCCTATTTTCCACGGAGTGTAACTCCAAAAATAAAACGACCCACAAGCTCAATTTTTTACCATAGATACTTGGATATTTTTCCTCAATGGAATAGAAATTTCACATTATGAATCATTCTATAAAAATATTTATTGAGAAAATGGTGAGATGACCTGAAAAAAACATACCTTAGAAAGCATCATCAAAAGAACTTATCCTTGATTGAATTCCGACCTTGTTTTCTTCACTTTCCTCAGAAATTAGGATTATATATCATTTGGTTACCTCTGAAACCTATAGGTATTCAATATTCTGAAGTGTGTCTTAAATTAGAGAGACTTGCGTCTTATTTATACTCTCCAAGTAGCTTCCTTAAAAACATCTTCTAGGTCACTTTGCCCACTTTCCTTATTTTATGGTTAACCCACTTCTAATTTCTCCATTAAAATTATTATTGAATTAATTTATTTTGAATTCACTTTGAATTATAGTACACTCATTACTTCAATTTATTATTTACCTTTTAAAATCTCTTAAACCAATTTGACTACTTTGACCTTTTGGGGCTTCTAGATGACATATGAGGGTCCTCCAACTTCATAAGGCCATAACTCTCAAACCATGAGGAGTTATGTGACATTCCACATACCACCATAAATGGAATAACATGTAATATCAATATAGAATAGTATTATATGAAAATATATCAAAACTACTGTTATCCATCAAACAAAATTGGGTCCATTACCCAAACCTGGGTTCTCCAACTTCTCATGGCCATAACTCTCTAACCGTGAGGAGTTATGTGACGTTCCACATACCACCGGAAATGGAATGACAAGAAATATCCATATATGATAGTTTCACTAAAAAAATCATTGGATTTCATCTCATTATTCCACAAATAAGCATGGGTTCTCTAACCATACTTCTAGGATAACTCAATCCACAAAGCATCTTCCTATGAGGGATTTCACCATAAGGGGACCACTTTGGAGTTCATCCATTTATACTTATTATAAACCATGAAAAGAAAATAACGATTCATATTTACATCAAACAATCTTGGGTCCATTACCCAACCTTTGTTCTACGATGCTTTCTTCAAGGGTTGACATAAATGACAACCAACCTTAATCAACATGATAAAAGCAATGTGGCTTCAGAAACTTCTAACAGATTTACCTGACCATGAGATGGATCCTATGATAATAATCAAGAACCATGTATAAATATCATTAAAGGACCTAGTGTTTCCTATTAGATTGAAACAAGATGAGATATCCTTATGTCAGAGACATGCTGCAGAAGAAAAATCCTATACTTGCAGTACCTTCCTACACCTGAGAATGTTGGTTGTGGAGCCTGATTATCTTCCTGATTCAGAGGTCTTTTACTTTCAGCCATGTTTATAGCCCATGAAGTATTTACACCCTAGAAGTATGTACACTCTTCCACGTTGGGGTCCGAGAGGGCTATCCCCCCGGCTGGGGGGTCTGGGGGCAAGTGAGGGTTCGGGGGCAAAGACCCCGAAGGAAAAAATTGCCTTGTAAATGTATATTGTAATTTCATTGTAAATCTAGACCATTCATTATAAGGTCGCAGATCTAATGGTAGAGATTATGTTAGGGTTTTTTTTTCCCCTAGAAGGAAACCCTCTTTTATGAGGGAAATGTATTGTGGCTATGGTTGATGGTGAATATTGTATTCTGAGAGAGGAGACTATGAGAGAAAGAAGAGGAAGTTACATCAGGTTTTGATGTAGGTTGTATCCCTTCATTTGTTGGATAATAATAAAGGAAGGACCTGGCAATTTCTCTGGTGGACGTAGCCCACACTGGGTGAACCACGTAAATCCATGTCTCTCTTGTATTATGTATCTTTTGTGTTTTGTTTCTGCATTTGTTTTCTTTTATTGCTACATGGTCCTATTTTTCTAACAGAGAAGACTACAGACATTTACACCAAACTGACTTAGTGAAGAACGCCTTCCAAGTTAAGAGGGAGTATTGATGACTCCAACCAAAATCAAAATTCAAAGTACATTTTTATGAGACTCGGCATGATGAAGAATACCTCCCTAGATGAGAGGGAGTGTTAATGATTGCAACTATGTGAGACATTCTCCAACTTACAAACTTGTCAGGTGTGGATCATTGCAGTGATGTGAATTCTTTCTCTCAGCTTACAAACCTGAGAGAAATCCTCTAATAAGGGTATGTGGTTCCTTCCTGAGATAGATCTGGGAACGTAGAGATGACATCCTCCATTTAGGGAGTTGAGAATAAATCCAAATGATTATCCAGTGGAAAAGTGATATGTTAAGTTAGGACGTGTCTGTGGCTAAACACAAGGTGAATGTGTGAAATTTTAAAGTTTTGGCTGCATTGTCATGAGATAGAGATGAAGATGGTGTATTAGCCTCATCTGAGAATCAGAGTTGACGAGAAGACTCTAGATGATTCTCCTATCGGTGGCAGTGGCAAAGTAGATCTATAGAGTTGACGTGCATGAGGACAAGAACAGGTGAACGTGTGAAGACCTAGTTCTTCTATGTAATGCAGTGAATCAGAGCTATGAAATCCCTATGGATGTGCCCCTATTGGATGAGCTCTAGTGGGTATATTATATCCTTTTCTATATACTGTTCAAGAGTCAGACCTACTTGTAACCCTATTTGTTATGTAAAGGGTACAGGTCAGCCCCACCTTAATGTGTTTAATATTAAATGTAAAATATAATTAATATTAATATTAATCTTAATTATAAGAATAATAATATGACTTAGAAAGGTCGGCCCTGTTGAGCCAATAAACACTTCAGTTGATAGGACAAGTCTAATATAAGTAAAAGAAAAATTCCCCATTGTGGAAATAGATCATTCAAGCAAGTTTGGAAATTTCAGCAAGTGCACTTTGTTGAAAAAAGGTGCGCACCTCTCTTGGGTGATAGATTTCTATGGTTTGATCACTCTCTTGTCTACTAGGTCTTTCTTGGTGAAAAAGGTATTTCTCTTGAAGATTATAGCAAAGGATTTGGCTGGTTTTCTTCCCTTATTGAGAAGGGTTTCCCAGGATACATTTTGTGTTCTTGTGCATGGTGTTTCTTCTTGTGATCTTAGTTGTTGCAACATTTATGGTTATGGTTAAATGATAAAATGGAATGAAATCCATGCTTAACCTAATGCTTATGACAAATCAACATTTATTTCATGTTTATCATTTCCAATGTTTAAACTCAACCTTTGTGTATTTCATCAACTATGAAAATTCAAAAACAAATTCAGTGGGCAAATTTTAGTTAAAATCCTTGTTGCAGGTTGCCAAAAATTAGAATCTATACATAAAACTTGAACCCATAAAACTAGTGATTCCATCAATAACTTGAATGACATTGTCAATGATTATGGTGTTGAAGAATAGGGTCATGTTTCGATAGATATTGAAATTGGGAATGGAACCCTCGGATGATCAAAGTTAAGTGAAACCCAAGGAAATCTCTACCCATCAAAGGCATTGGCTGAAATTTATGCAAAGAGAACATTTGATCCTAGGACATTTTCCTATATGCAACCAAACTACCTAAACCAACAACCAACAAAGAATGGGGAAATTGAAGTGGCGGGTCACACCATTGGACATGCAATGTTTGTGGTCATCAGTGGATTGGGAGTTATAGTAGGGTTAGGTAGCACCTTTTGGGAATAGGTGGTAAAGGGGTTCATCTATGTTTGAAATTAATCATGTTGCAAATCTATGAGCTTTTGAGGATGCAAAGGGATCCTTATCTAGCATAACCATGGAAGTGAGTTCAAAAAGTAAAGCTAACATCCCATCCACCCTTATGTTTCCACCAGTGTCTGTTGGACACAAGGGTTATTTAGTAGTATACTTGAGGGGGTAATATGGGGTACCTAGGGAGGTATTCAATGGGAATGTGGTTATGTATAACTAGTGGAAGTCATTCAATGTAAGGTGGACTAGGTCCACTATATTAAATAATGCCCACTATGGTAGTTAGATATAATAAATATCAGAAGGCTTTCTAGAATGTTCCTAGGAGATAGAGAGTGATATATAAAGAAGTGTAAGAAATGTATTGAGGCATAGTGAAGAATATTGTGAATGTATCAAGCATTGCTTGAGGAGTGTTATCCCTCCTTAAGGATTAATATATGGTGTTACCTCCTCAAGGGTTTTAACTATTTGTTGTGTTCATTATTGGTGAATGGTTTAGTTTATTCTTGGTTATTTATGAAGTATATTTGCAGATCTATTCAAGTACTTAACAATAGGTATGAAAGAACTTTCCTTGGACAAAGAAGGGAAGAATGTTTTTTGTTCTTTTTTGCATAATTGTTTTAAGGGAAAAAATGGGGCGATGCACTTTAGGTTCAGATCTGAAACTTTATGAGCCAAATTTGGAAAAAAAAAATTGTATATTTGAATTCCTCTCGAAAAAAATGTCCAATTTCAAAAACAAATCGGCTGAAAAGGAGTTCGGGAAGTAAAGTTAGGAGCATTTTAAATTCGATAATTTTTCAAGGTTTTTCCAGAAAAAGTCGTGTGAATTGCACAGTAAGTTATTTTTAAACCATGGTTTTATGTTGAACATTCCTTCCAAGAAATATGTATTTCATAAGAAAATATGATGGTATTAGTATTGAAGAGTTCATAAAATTTCTAAAATCATAGAATCCAATAACTTGGAGAATAAAGCTATCCATTAGCTTAGTGGATTATGCTGAGATATGGTGGCGATCATTGGAATCTACCAATATGATGGCACTTTACGATGTAGCATTTAAAAAAATATTTTTAGACAAGTGGTATCAAGCCAAGTTTAAGGATAAATAAAGAACCACGGCCTTATTGTCATGTGGCAGCTCTATATTACAGGTACCAGGATGTATTCAAAAAGAAAATATCATTGTTTCTATTAATCCTAGTTGCATGCATAATTTTATCAATGTTCAATTGGTTAATCGATTGCAAGTTCCTCCAAAGAATATTCAAAGCACATAGGTTGAAGGTGAAAATATTCAAATTTTTAAAGATTTGAAGCTCACTATGGATACATATGTGTTATGTGTTGCATTTTGATTTTCATGCTATAGATATGGCTAATGAGGATATAGTTTTGGATATCCTTGGATGGAATCAGTTGGTACAATTAATATTAATGTGCAAAAGAAGTTTCTAAATTTGTGGTACAAGAAAAAAAAAATTACATTACAAGATGTGTCTCTTAGTAAGAAAGAAGGGCCTATGGGGGAAATCAAAGAAGTTATTGTTGATTCTAAATCAGAGTCAAAGTCTACAGAAGGCGATGAAATAAAGCCACAATAAGGACACAATAAATAACCTAAGGAGGTCATTGAATCAAATGCACAATGTGTTGCAGATTTGAAGAAAAAAGAATAGATTCCTACAATTGTGGTATCTCGTCATCCACATCATATAGAGAAACAAAAATCATCAAGGCAAGGGCATGAGAATCAAAACACTTATGCACCAACAGGGAACCAAAAATGAAACCAATCTGGAGGTACATGGAGGCCTGACAACACTACAAGAAAACATCAGGCTAGAGAACCAATCCCATGGAAACATCGGCATGATGCAGAGAAAGATTAGGGTGGCAAGATAGCAGTTGGACATCATGTTCATCTTCCATTAGGATGGATCGATGGTCATACTTGGTACCAGTTTCCTACATTGCTTAGTCGGTCATACTTTATGGTTTCTTCTTGTGTTTCGAGGATGAAACATATGAAGGGGGATGAAATGTAGTATACCTAATGGGGTAATATGGGGTACCTAGGGAGGTATCCAATGGGAATGTGATTATGTATAATTAGTGGAAGACATTCAATGTAAGGTGGAATAGGTCCACTATATTAAATAATTCCCACTATGGTAGTTAGATATAATAAATGTCAGAAGGATTTCTAGAAATTTCCTAGGAGATAGAGAGTTCTATATAAAGAAGTGTAAGCAATCTATTGATGCATAGTGAAGAATATTGTGAATGTATCAAGCATTGCTTGAGTAGTGTTATCCTTCCTTAAGGATTAATATATGGTATTACCCTACCTCAAAGGTTTTGAGTATTTGTTTTGTTCATTATTGTTGAATGGTTTATTTTATTCTTGGTTATTTCTGAAGTATATTTGCAGATCTATTCAGGTACTTAACATATTTTTCTTATGTAAAAGGTTGCACTATTACAAGGATGTATAATACACCACAATGATGATAATACAAGATGCCATTGGAATTCCTTTCCATGTTACTTTATCTCCTTATTAAAAGGAGATGGTTTAGGGAATTGTAACATCGGGGCCTTCATATGTACCCCTAGGTGAACATAAGTTAAGGACAATGGTTTTAGAAAGGCAAGTTTCCAATATTAATGTGAAGAAAGAGAAGATAAGATAGATATGGGTGATAATAGTTTCCAATTATAGACATCATAATTACATATGAAGTAGGGCCTTTCTTTGATAGAG
This sequence comes from Picea engelmannii, assembly GCA_009831015.1. Classification (NCBI taxonomy): domain Eukaryota; kingdom Viridiplantae; phylum Streptophyta; class Pinopsida; order Pinales; family Pinaceae; genus Picea; species Picea engelmannii. The sequence continues at coordinate 34,365 of ML845305.1, forward strand.
CTATTTATTGTTCTAGAAAGCACAAAGACACATCATTCCAATTTGATCTTCTTCGAGATGTTATAGAGGAGGTTGGGCCTGTCAATCTCACGCTTGTTGTTACAAATGAAATGGTAATGTATATATCAGTTGTGTTGTTATTTTGGAGAAAATACAAGAATTCGTTTTGGGCCCATTGTTGTGTGCATGCACTCAACAATCTAGTAACTCGCATTAGCAAAATTTAGTGGGTATCCAACTTGGTGCTCTACATATTGTGCATAGGAAGACACAAGAGTATTGGAGGGGAGTGATGACACAATGGGATGTAGATCCAAAGAAGGGTACATAGATAGATGGGGAGAATGGACTAGATGAGGTGCAATATAGTTTGGTTGGTGTTTAATTGGTTATTCATGAGAGTGACTCTGACTCGAATAGTAACACTACCATTGATGGTCCTGATGACTCCATACAATATATGGGTGCTCATGTAGAGGACTAATCAATGTCATTGATTCATTAATGCTCATTTGATGTTGATTTATTCTAGCCACTTTTAGTTTTACTTTCCATTTTAATGTATAGTTTTGGCTATAAACACCGATCATTAAGTCTTTGACTCTTTAATACTTTTTACCAATTTTAATTTACTATAAATTCAATGTTCACTATTTACTTAGTACTATTTATAATGATAGAATCTAAGTCAATGTCTTTCATTTTCTTATAAGTAAAAAAATTGAAAATTAGATGTGCATGTACCATTGATTCAATACTAAATATGATAATATGATATATCAAATACAATGGTAATTGAAGAATTGTGGTTGTATCACTTATAAATTTGAATTTACATTGTACAATGAGGAATTTTTTTATTTTGGGGAATTTTTTTTTTTAAGACAAGGTCTCCTATATTAGGGACCCCTACTTACTCCTGTCCCCATAATCAAATCCCCATGTCCTATAACATTAATTATACATCAAAAAAAAATTCTATTGTTACGTGCTCAACTTGAAATATCTATACAATTCTTATATAAAATTCAAAAAAAAAATTAGTGGGTAAAATTTAATTAAAATCCCTTGTGCAAGTTGCCAAAAAAATTAAAAATCTGCACCTAAAACTTCAACCTATCAACATGAGTCACTCCACCAATAAAAATGACACTGACAATGATTTTACTGTTGAAGTACAGGGTCATCTTGGGATACAAACTGGAGTTCAGAGTTGACATCATCAAAGATAAGTGAAACCCAAGGCAATTTTTGCCCATCAAAGGTGTGGGTTGAATATGGAAAGGGGACATTTGATCCTAAAAGAACCCTTTTGCTATATGAAACCAAAGTAATTAACCCCACAATAAATAAAGAATGGGGAATGTAAAGTGGTGGTTCAAACCATTGGACATGCAATGCTTATGGTCATCTTTGGGTTGGGTTGGCAGTTATAGTTGGCTTCAGAAACACCTTTTAGGCATAGGTGGAAAGGGGATAATGCATGCTTGAAATTAACCATATCAAGAAGCTCTCAATTTTTGAATATACAAATTGATGTGGATGAAAAGGACACCTTCTCTAGACAAAATATGGGAGTGATTTATCGAAGTAAAGCTAACATTCCATCCACCGGTATGCCTCCACCAACACTTGTTGGGACTTTTTCATCAAGACAAAAGGGTTAGTGTCCTTATGTAATAGATAAAAATATTACATGTGTAACATCCCCAACGACCTGTTGGGATATGCCACATAAAATATTCGAACTATATAAAATTAAAACATATAAATACTCTGCAAATACACACATTCATATAGAATAATAATAGAAATACACATGCAGCATACACAAGAAAAACCCATAAGAACAAATGCATAAATAATGATGAAACACATAATTTAACAAATAATTGAAAATTATATTTGATAAAAATATCACCAACTGCATGCAGACCTACCAGGTTCCTCTGTAATGTACCTCATTTTCATCATAAAAAAAAAAACTTCTAAGGGACATTAACCTTTAATTCTGTAAGAACAAACTTATAATAAAATAAATACCCTTTTATTTCCATTGTAAAACTCTGATACCCAGTGTACCCAATTTCCTTTCCCTAACATGACAGACCGACAATCTAGCATTTTTATTTCAATTTTCGTTTAAGTCATGCTAGCTTTTATATGTGGTTATAAGTTTATACTTGGTAATAATTTGAAATTAAAAACTTAGGCATAAGACTTAGGATCCTAGCATCTCCTTTAAACATACCTCCATATACATGCGCAAGACTAAACTCCAAGACCATGAATAAAAATTTATACACAAAGTATTGGGTGTCGGGTTATTTATCTTAGCGTTATATGTAGTTTTTTTATTCTTCCATAGATGACCAAGGTCTTGGATAGGCTTCCTTGGTAAACACTTTAGTTAGTTGAATGTATTGCATTCACAACCCAGCCTAACAATTTTTCTAGTTA